>JAAOAT010000537.1:0-204612 GCA_013186855.1 Fusarium ramigenum
AATTAATTGATGATGTTTTTTTTTTTTTTTTTGAAGAATTCATCCCGCCCATCAATCATTGTACTGTAGTATCCTCGAGCCAGCTTGAGGCCATGGCAACGACCTCATCACAACCTTTGACACTCCACCAAGTCGAGCTTGCAGCCAAAGCCAAGCTACCGCAGCATATATACGAGTTCTATGCTTCTGGCTCGGATGATGAGGCAGCTCTGCGTCGCAATATTGATGCATTCAATCGGTATGGTAACTCACTAACCAAGTTCCATTCATATGCAAAGTCACATACAGCTAACCAAAGATTTTTAAACACCTTACAGATTGCTCATCAGACCACGCGTCCTCATCGATGTCTCCCGCGTCGATACGTCCACCAAATTGTTCGGGTGGTATTCACCAATCCCCATCAGCATAGCTCCCAGTGCCATGCAGAAGCTGGCTGGTGGCGAGGGAGAGCTTGATGTGGCCAGGGCTGCGGCGTCTTTGGGCGTCAATGTGACCTTGTCATCACAATCGACCACTTCTCTCGAAGATGTCCAAGCGGCCAGGCAGAAAGTCATGAGACATGCTAGGCGTCAGGCACCGCCACCGTGGATGCAGTTGTACCTGTACGAAGACGTCACGAAGAGCGTCAATCTGATTAGACGAGCCCAAGGTAATCAAATCTGCCGAGAATCCCCCCTAATCAAGACATTTTTAGGCTAACGCCTTGCGAAGCTGCTTCATACGAAGCCCTGGTCCTCACTGTCGACACTCCTGTCCTAGGCAATAGACTCACTGAGCGACGGACAGCCGTCGTCCTCCCCCCAAGCATGAGCCTCCCCAACACCGAAACCCCATCCAATTCGAACTCGAAACTCCCCAGCGTCAACCGCCTCCTCATGAACGCCAGGACCGCCACGGAAGCGGCAGACCTCCTTGCTAGCGCTGGCTCTGGGATGCATAGCTCCAGCCTCACCTGGGTAAAGACCATGTCGTTCCTCCGAGGGGTGACCAAGATGAAGATCATCCTCAAGGGCGTCATGACAGGGGAAGACGCAGCGCTAGCAGTCGAGCATGGCGCCGACGCCATTATCGTCTCAAACCATGGCGGACGTCAGCTGAGCAATACCTATGCCACAATCGAGGCACTACCTGAAATTGTCGATGCCATCAAAGGCCGTATACCAGTCATTCTGGATGGAGGGATCAGGACTGGTGCTGATGTCTTCAAGGCCCTGGCGTTGGGGGCGGACTTTGTGTCCATTGGTCGACCGGTGCTCTGGGGGCTAGCCTATGACGGGCAAAACGGTGTCGAGTCTGTATTACACATCCTGGAGAGGGAGTTCAGTCGAACGATGGCTTTAGCTGGGGTAAATAAAGTGGCGGACATCAAGAGGGATAGGCTTGGAGTTGTGGCAAGGGATGGATTTGGGATTGCAAAGCTGTAATAATATGAAGGTGCTGTAAGGCAATGGTACCGGAGTATATGAAACGAATGGGGGGAAAATGGATGTAAATACTAAATTCCCTTACACTCTGGAAATTGAGCAAACTTCTCAGGAGATGGCAGTCATATCTGAAGAAGATAAGACCTGTCCATCATTCAAAGCCATCTCTATATTCACATTAATATCGGATCACGTCCAGGTTGGTTCAAAGATTCAAGCTAGCACTAGGTGAGGATATGTCATGACTGATCCACTAACATGAAAATGCTTTGATATTATCTGACAAGCAATAATCTGTTCAATCACAACGTACGCTTTGTTCCAAAGTCCAGCAGCCTCAGTGAAAGAAAGTTACGAGCTACTTGAGGCCAGGAAAAATAACGCCCCCGAAGCAATACGTCTAAGAGGGAGTACATACAAACTGATAACCACTCATCCGTATTACTGACAGAGAGAGGGCAGTCTCAGTGACCCATACCCTTAGCCCTGGCATACTCAACATCTCGCCAGTACCTTTGCGCCGTCCACTCCCTCATCGCCTTGCCATACCTCGCCATGATGAACAGACTCGCATTCCACACCAAGCCGATACCAGCCACCGTAAGGTACACAACCATGTAATTGGTCGCCTTCAACCACGGCGTGACTCCAAAGTTGGTCGCAAACGACATGGTATTCCGGATCAACACACACGTCGTCACCATAGAGCCGGACAGCTCCATATAGCTACCGATAGCGTAGTTCAGCGCCCCAGCTACACAGAGCGCGGCATTCATGGCCATGAAGACTTGTGTGATGACCAGCACCATCCAGTGCCATTTGTATGTCACGCCGAGGCCGTAGAGGATCATGGCGGTGGGAACGAGGACGATGGAGGCGATGAATAGGTAGAGGGTGTGCTCAGGCTCGGAGATGCCGCCGTTGCGCCGGGCCAGGCGAACAGTAAGCATAGGACCAACCTTGCCGCAGTAGTAGCCACTGGAGTAAAGGTCTGTTAGCGCTGATGAAGATGGGGAGCGAAGATGAAAGATGTCTTAGTAAAAGACTTACCCAACAATAGTCCCGAGGACACCACCAGAGTATGCCGCGGCGACGCCGGCAGTTGAGAAACCGTATTCAAGGGTGTAGATGGTGCCAATGGTGGCATTCTGGAAGCCTTGCCACACGAGACTGTTTGCTCCATACATGAGACTGGAGAGCGAGCTGATGTTAGTTCACTTTTATGACATAATGAGTGGTAGTATATGCAGTAACGTACCCAGCGTAGACCACTGCGGGATAAGTGAAGCCCTTGAACGGGGCGATCATGATTTCGAGCAGGCGGTTCGGGCGAGGCTTGTCCTTGATGCTGAGCTTTTGGAAGTACGTCTTGCGCGGCCACTGGATCTCAGCAGATTCACCGCGGTCAGAGGAGGTCGTGTCCAGCGTCACAGTCTTCTCCCCGTCACCGCCCTGCATAGATGTCTGGCTTTCAACAGCAACCCTCTGGGGTGGCAGCTGATCATGCTTCCGATCGTAATTGGTCTCCTCCATCAAGAAAAAGCAGTATATGAATCCCATGCCGTTCCAGATTGCGCACCAATACAACGTCCACTGCCAGCCCATGCCAACGTTGATGAAGCCACTCAACATGGGCGCGAGCTTGCCGCAGAGAGCAAGCGACCAGCCGTACCAGGCCATATACTTGCCGCGCTGGTGGGTGAACCAGATATCGGCGATGGAAATCTCACAAAGGGATTCAACGGGGGAGCCAAAGAAGCCGAGGATGATACGGTTGGCGAGGTAGGGACCTGGCTCCTTGCACAAGGGGGCCGTGGCTAGGATGACAATGGTGGCAAGGAGGGAGAAGAGGTAGACGGGCCGTTTGCCATATTGAAGGGCCATGGCCTGCCAGAAGATACAACCCCACCCGTAGAAGAGGAACTGTTTCACATCTGTTAGTTTGAATTCCATGGGCACCAGGGATTTCATCGGGGGGGTTCTGACCATGATACCAGTTCCATTGTTGATGTCCTGAAGCGACAGATCAGTTTCCTTCCTGAGAGGCGTGACGATAGAGTAGACGGCACTCGAAGGGATGGCGACGACGATGGTGTAGATAACAACGCAGCTAGTCTGGATGACCTTGCGCCTGAAAGTCCAGTTGAGGGGGTCTTCAGGATCCAGCGATGGCTGCGGAACCAGGATGATATCGTCCTCGCCCTCGCCGTCAGCGTGCTGGCCTCTCATGCTACCATCTGTGTCGATGAGCCTGAAGGTGCCGGGAGGAAGTCTATCGCCGGCCGCATCAGCGCTGTGTTCAGCCTGGACAGCAGTCATGGTGGCGGATTCGTTGAGCAGACTTTATGGGATCTGCTGGCTCAGAGTACAAGAGGAAAAGAGAGATAAGTTAGAGAGAGAGAGAGAGAGAATGAGTCTAGAGAGGCCAGATGCAAAAACAGTCTTCAAGTAAAGATGACAGGATTATGGCCTCTCATGGATGTTTATGTAGTTGACTGGCTACGTGGTGAACTTTGATATGGCTGATAAAGTCATGGAATCTTGAGCACACCAAACACCCGCCAAATGATAGGCATATGCTTTACGAAAGGCTGTATCCAGGTATGCATGTATGCACCCACGTATCTTGAGTGCAATGCAGACTCAAGGCAAGTTATTCCCCGCAAGATCTGGGCGCTAGCTAATCGCTCTCTATCTTCCATTAGTGCCTATCAGCTACGTAGGAAATCGGTATCGCGGGGATAAGGCAATGAGGGGCTTTCGCACTAGTATATCGGGTCTACAGGATGAAGTAAGAGTTGGCGAAGAGCACTGTCGGAAATGTCAAAAGGGAGCAGAGGGGCTTTGCTTCAATTGGTAAAGACTGAGGGGCCAAGCATGGCTGTGGATACACATACTTGAGTCCGGGGAATGATGATAATGCAATCGGTTTCATTGGTTCGGGAGAAGGGTTTATTGGATCCGATTGATACGGAATAGCCCGAGGGCTTGACTGATTTCTGGAGGTGGTGGGTCTGCAGATAGCACGATGGATGGATGGATGGATGGATGGAGTGATCCCGCCATCGGATTCCCTGTCTACCCTAGAGAGACTTTACGAACGAGTCAGACAGACGGGATGCATTGTGAATACGGAGTTCGAGTAGTCATCGACAGCAATGTTATCGGCTCAAATATACCAAAGGACAGATCAAACAATCCCGAGTCTACCAATATGCTTTCCCCCTTCGTCCATTCGCATCACTTCCGCCCCATAGCACGCTCAATCTCATCCAGCGCAGCCAACACCTTCTCTTCCTCCTGTCTCCTCCCCACAACCTGCAAATTCACCGGGCTTCCCTTCATTTTCTCCCCATCGTACATCTCCCACACGAACCTGTCCATGTCGTTCTTGGGCACGTACCCCTCGTCCTTGACATCGACGGCAGGGTCAACCCTGGTCACGGGGAACACGGCGCCCGGGTAGTCCAGGAGGTTCCACTGCGAGGTGTAGCCCCAGTAGCGGGATTGCTCGTGGGGAGGCGCGCTGCCAAAGGATGGAGGGCAGAGGATCACGTCGACCTCGCGGGAGGTAGGCGTTGCGGTGGCGGACCATGCTTTGCAGTACATGGCGCGGTATGAGTCTCGCTCGCGGTTAAGCTGTGTGGGAAAAGGAAGTATTAGTCCGAGTGAACAGCTGGGCAATCAAAGCGTTGTAGAAACTACATCACTCACCTCCATCATCTCAGTACATGTTCGGTTCTTTGCTGACGCTTGCTCGTGGAGAATATGCTTGGTGAGTGGCAACGCTGGCTCTCCCGTCTCTTCCAAGATATCAAGCATCTCCTTACCTCCGTCCGGCCAATATAAAGCCGACACAATCTCCCAAGCCTTGCCATGATCTAACCCCTCGCAGTTCCAATCCACGACCTCCATCCCTGCCTTCCTACATACAGCTGCTACCTCCCTCAGCGCTCTCGTCATAGGCGGATGCGGCATCACCACGCCATCCCACCATTGCACAGCGACCTGAGGTGGGGTGGTGAACTTGTAGGGTGTCCAGTCTTTAAAGGTGACAAGGGGATCTATACGCCAGGGTCTTGCGGCGAGGGCGACGCGCATGAGGAGCTCAAGTCCGTCACGGCTTACTGTCATGGGGCCAGGGCAGCCAGCGATGGTATCACGGCCCAGGTATGCGGCTCGAAGGCCGGAAGTTGAGATTCTCTTCGTTGAAGGTCTGAGCATGGTCAGCGGTGAGGGTTTTATCAAGGCAGATTTGGAACGCGACTTACTTGAACCCGTAGATGCCAGTATTGGAAGCAGGGAGTCGGATGCTGCCACCAATATCACCACCAATACCCTTCCAGAGAGTCAGTCTCACGACAATACAAGGGCGAGGATTCTTGGAAAAGCCAGCTCACTCACCAACAAACTTCCCCTCATACCCAGTAACGCCGATTCTCCTCCCGAACTTCCTCCAGGTGTCAGCTCCCTGTTCAGCGGGTGCACCGTCCTTCCATACACGTTACTCTCGGTCTCCAGATGCATGATCGCCTGCGGCTGTGTCGTCCTGGCGAAGAAGACGCAGCCCTCGGCCCACAGGCTGTCGAACAGGAGGTTTGAGCCGTGGGGCTTTCCGACCCAGGCAGTGAAAGAAGCGTTGGACGTAACATTTTCGCCGACCATACCGAGGTGTTCCTTTGTCGAGATAGGCAGGCCAAAGAGGGCACCTTGGGGAGAGGGTACAGAGTCTAGGTGCTTAGCACGGGCGATAGCTTGATCCCAGAGGAGCTCAGTAATGCAGTTTGTCTGGAGTTCCCCTCCCCCGTCGTCAGCTTCCATTACATTGTTGTCGTGTAGACTTTGGATTTGGCAGAACATACCGCAGCCTGTGCCAGCGCAGCTCTTCTCAAGAAAGCTCGCGTGACCTCTTCAACCGAAATCTTCCTCTCCCGAAGAATCTGGAGCAGCTCGGTCACGGTGTAGCTTTCTGTGATTTCAATTTCGCGCGGGGTGAGGACCTGAGGCACCAACTCCAGAGAGTTCTTTGGCAGCTGTTGGGCAGCCGGTACACCCTTCAACGGCGGCTCGACCTTGGCTAGAGAGGCATCGCGATGGGCTCTTGCCTCAGCGGCCTTTTGCTGCCATAATGGAATTCCCTTGACAGCCATGATTGAGCTGGGTTGTTCTTTGAGCTGAGGTATTTATTGTACAATTGGCGTAATGCGGGTTGGAAACCTTATCGTCGTTGTCGTTGATGTTCAACAATAAGGAGAAGAAGCAGGAAGAAAGTCTTGAGCCACGATACAAGTCAGAATATCAATCAGCAAGGACAAATCATGGTCTACCACCTCAGAACTCTAGAACGTGATCTACCTAATCGTGGCCAACGGTCTCCACTCGTAACGGGAAGTAGATAGCGGATAGCTATGGATGGTTCACATAGTTTCCTTGACTTACTGCTTAAGGCAAGCTACCTACTGTAGCTAAGTAGCTTAGCGCCTCCGTAGTGCGTGCAGTGAATGGTTGGGGGCATGGAGCTCACCCCGACTTCGGGCTACGTCAGGTTCTCCACAACTTATCAGCGCAAGCCTGACTCGCGCCGCAGAATTCCCTCCTTCCAACGATAAGCGTCCGCATTATGTAGCAGCCAATCTGGAGAACATTGGACGACAAGGGTATCCTATCTAAGTCAATGACTGCGGAGAAGCTTCTTATCACCACGTCTCTACATATTGGGTAGAGAGGGCCCCAGTGGTCCTCAATTACTCCGCAATTACCAACACCAACCGCCTTGAACTTCCTCTCTCGAGTTCCCCCACCTGCTGATCGCCAGCATCCACAGAGACTGCCCAGTCTGAATCAGAGAGGCCCGAGAGCCATGGATCAAGCATCCCTGCGCAAAAGACGTCACAAGAGTTTCGCGGGGTGCTGGACATGTCGCGCACGAAAAGTCAAGTGCGATGAGACCCGACCGAAGTGTATGCAGTGCAGCCTCAAACAGCTCTGTTGTGAGGGCTACGAGGTCAGGCTGCGATGGATGCCTTTGGAAGCTGTATCTCCCGGATATCGCCATGATGGAAGTAGGCAATCTGAGGATGACTTGGGCCCTGGCCAGCAAAGACTTCAGCGAAGTCTTGTCATTTGCGGTAAGTATGGTACCTAGTCTACAGAGTACATTTCAGCATCAAGGCTGACCATGCTTGATTCACAGATGAGAATGTAGAATCTACCCTTCAGCTATCAGAGCTCGATGATATCTTTAGCCAGATCGACAGCTTCCAGGGCAAAAAGGATCACTCACGCCACAGCCAGCTCTTCTTGTCCAGCTTCGGCGTTTTTGACCCATCCTATACTGAACAAGGCTACCAAGACGACGGCACATTACCATTCTACGCCACGGCACCGCCTCCGGACGATACTCCGCCGTCTTTGTCTGGAAATTCCTTCGCTGACTCTTGGGAGCCGGAATCAAGTCACGGGGAATATCTTCCACCTGCATCCATCCCTGGATTCACCCTGACTGGTTTTGGGGCCCTTCTTCATGCTCATGAGGCCTCGGTGAGCCTCTCGTCATATCAAGAGAGCCCAGCCATCACTCTTGAAGATAGCATTCAAGACAACACAGCTGTTATCCTTCGAGATCGGCCACCCGAGAGTCCCGCTACTTCCATAACAACAGCGCCTCCTGAGAGATTCAACTACTACACCTCATCCCCTCAGCACCCTCAGCAACAAGACGGCCGCGCACTCTGGTGGAAAGACACCTCCAACACCATCATCCACAACCCCGAGCCCCTCCCCCTGCCTACCCTCGAACGCTTCCTCCTCAACCACTACGTCCACCGCGTCGTCCATCTCTTCTGCGTCATCTCCTACGAGAAATCACCCTGGAAGACCATCCACCTGCCTCGCGTCCTACAGTCCGCCGGCCAGCTGAGTCTGCACGGCTCCACGACAAAGGTCAGAGAGGCGTTGCGGAACGCGCTGCTGAGCATCAGCGCTTTCTACCTGGCGAACGATAACCGCGAGAGAGGGTGTGAGAAAGAAGGGGATAGGTGGGAGGAGGATGCGGTGACGTTTAGGGGCAGGGCGATCAAGTTGTTGAAGGAAACGGTGGAGAGGTCGACGCCACAGTCGAGGCCCAAGTATAAGGAGCTGTTGGCTACGATGCTGTCACAAATTACCATCAACGTGAGTTGCCTCTGCGCGCTGGGTGACCTGGATCTGCTGTCACATATACTGATTTCAAGGGGGGCACAGGTCATGTCTGGAGACACGAGCACCTGTGGCATCCATCTAGACGGCGCGTTCCGCTTCATGAACCACGTCAAAGCCACCAAGTCCACGTATTCCTCTAAAGCTCGCTCCCTCCACCGAATCTACTTCTACCTCCGCGTCATCTACGACAGCACAGCCTGCAGGAACTCTTGTGACTACAACGACGGATCTCCACCCTCTCCTGAGGCCGACTTTGGCACCGCCCTATCCGTCAGTCTACTGGACAAAGTCGAAGATGAAAGCGTAGGTTCCGGGAAGTCCAAGTCAGTGCTGAACCACGTCACTGCCCCAAAGGCCCAGCAGGTAGGCGAGTATGAATGCGTCTACGGTGTTCCTCAGGCCCTTCTCATCCTCCTTGCGCGAACGACCGAGCTCATCGACCAAGTCACCACGTCCCGCCAACAACAACCGAACAGCCCACCAACTGACTTTTCCGACCAATGCGACCAGCTCGAATCCGACATCATCGACTGGGAACCCGCCTCGTCCTCTACCTCCGACCCAGAAACAACTCCTAGCGCACTCATTATCCAAAAGACTACCCTCGCCTTCCACTCCGCCCTCATAATCTACTTTGCGCAACACATCCGCCACCTGCACCACAACTACCTCCGTACCCACATCCTCCTCGTCCTATCCTCCATAGAAGCCATTGAGGCCATCAAGTCCGAGAAGAACATCTTCTCTGCCCCTTTGTACTGGCCAGCGTTCATAGCGGGGAGTGAGGCCTTCGAGAAGGGTCTGCAGGATAGGTTCAGGGGGTGGTATAGGAAGGTCGAGGGGTATAGGTTAGCGAGCGTGAGGAGTGGGATTGATGTTTTGAGAGAGGTCTGGAAGAGGGGGCCAGGAGGAGGGAAGGGGACGAGTCATTGGAGGAGGGTGGTGCAGGAGACTGGCGTGCGGCTGATGCTAAGCTAACCATACACGACCATTGGCTTTGCGAACAATCAACGGCACTGCAGTTGTTTGGCTCAATACAAGAAAAACGTTCCCAAACCTATCCGGTGTAACCTCGCTCCACGCCAGGCGTTGAGTTGCGCCCGCCGCTCCGAGATTTCACTTACGGAAAACCCCTATGAGCGGCTGGTGAGATACTCCCCTGCAATACCGAAGAATGGACTTAATTCTAATATTGTGGAAGATTGGGCTAGCCTGGGTTTTCAGGCGTAAGTTCGACGTCCTCACACGACCTTTGCACCATTTCCCGGGGACTTCTCTAGCCTTGAGGTACATGCATAGCCTTTGGCCGGCCAACAGGCCACCAGAAAAGCTGACGTGGCTAGCTGAGGATGAAAAAGGTAACTTATCCAGAGTCTCACAAATTCGCACTGCCTTCTCCCGCAAGTCTGGAAAGCTCTCTGGTTTCGTGTTCGACTACGGCACTGGGGAAGCATCCAGAGCCGCGGGATCAGTAGATGACGCCAGAGCGTCTCTCAGCCTTGACAGCGAGGAGCGGATAGTCTTCATACTTCTACAGGCTCGGAGACAGGAGAGAGAAGTCGTGGTAAGCAATGGCATGTGGTTTCAAGATTAATTCTAATGAGTAATATCAGTTCTATACGAGTACCGGCAGGGTATACGCCCTGGCGTCTCGAGGTACGTGCGATGAACCACGACGGAGAGACACAAAGGAGTAGGAAGTCTTCAGTTGCGGCCATCTGGAACATGAGTCGCGTTCTGGGGATAAACGTTCCGATTGCGTTGGAATATGAGTCGCGATGACATGGCGACCTGGAAGCACGAATCTCGTCGATACGGCTGGTGCTATCACCATCTCAAGAGCCGAGGGTCAATAACAGAGCCATAGACGCGGTGTGAACCCCATTTCTTGGAGAAATACTTGGCTTGCTTGTGAATTCCGAGAGCCAGCCAATGACCTACATTTCACAATCATACAAGCTAAAGGCTGGATTCGATGTTATTGAGACTTCATTTAATTGGGGAGAAGGACAGGAAGTTCACGCACTGAAAGGTCTATCTGACTATTCTTTCTGCTTCTCCAAATGGAACCTATAAACTATACCAGTCCAACATCAAAACACAGTGAATTGTTTATGCATTTGTGCGTACCTTGATCCCAACCCCTAGATCTGGCAGTCTCCATAGCTTTCTCAAATAACATCCGATCGCTACCCTTACCAAGATCCAATTGCCCGTATATTTGCTTCAAAGATGATGATGTTTTTTCATCCCTCCTTTCGTAGACTTGGACCTTCGTTCCGACAGCTACCGCCCCAAACATCGCCCGTGACCGATCGGGATTATTATTCCTCAGATAATCCTTCAGTTGATCGGCAGCCAGTTTCCATCCCTCCTAGGTATCGTGTTCCCAGCTCTTGCATTGAGCAACGAAGATTTCGTGCTCTTGGAATTCGCCTGAGGGTTTAGCCCAGACATACTGAACTTTTTCAAGGACGGCGTCGGGTTCTTTCTTATCAGGCGAGCTGAGGGCTTTATAGGCAATCTTATGCGCCTTTTCGCCGAGGGCTGGGAACCAAGTGCTTAAGATGGTGGTCCAAAGAATCTGGATGGGTTGTATGTCGACAGCTTTCTCTGCTGAGAAATAGCTACTCATAAACCCGACGTTATGAGCATTGAAAACGAGTCCATCATACATGCTGCCCGATTCAGAGTGTTCTTAAAAATCCAGGGTAATATTTTAGACTCGAAATGTCTGATCATGGCGATTTTAACGAAGTCACAGCCTCAAGGGAACTGAAGTTCGAAGGATGAGGAGTACTGATTCATGCCTCAGGCACCCCATTGTACCTACCCTACCCACTCCCAGCGCAGGTCAGGACGGAGTAAAGCTACCTTAGGGGCTCAAACTTTGTCACATAGCAACTAGGGTCAGCTATAAATAATTCGGGATATACGGATACAGAGTAGGAACCAAGTTCTTTGCCGCAACTTTTCCTACTCCGGGTTCCCCTTCGGTATTGTCGGGATTTTCAATACCATCGGACCCTTAAAGCACTCGCCTAACGATCCCTGTATCCACAAGGCAAACGGCTTGATCCCAGCACAATTCTGACAGGGGCTCACCAAGATCCACTGTCTATACGAATCGTTATCTCGTAGCATCGAATGCTGGTTCGCTACCTTGAGTTTCGGGATGACTGTTATTTTAATGAAAATTAGTTGATTGATTCAGCATGCGCATACCTATTACACTCTTAACTGCAGGTAAAAATGTGCCAACTTCGACTGTGTCAAAATTTAAGCTTGTCTCTCGCTTAACTTTTAAGATTGCTTGCTCGCTTCTGACAGTTTAAACCCGCTAGTCCTACACTATTGAACAGACTATTGATTTTCATTAAAGAAAGAATTATGAGCTGCAAAGTACAGGCGAGAGTACGGAGCACGAAGGCTTCGGTTACGAAGATGCTTCTCGTTCCATTTTTTGTTTTCTTTTCCTTTCTCATCTGCTTTTAGGCTGCTGCTTTGTACTTGTCTTCAGTCGTTACAACCGTCGCTCGTTACAAGTCTCTCGTTAAACACCATGCATTTCAAGGGGATTTCGTCTGTAGCTTTGGGCTTGTTGGTGGCGCATTCGGTTGTCGCAAGCCCGTGTAAACCAGTTACCTCCCGTGCCAGTAAGTTCAAGCCAATGTCGCGGTTGGCTGAGCTAGTGCCAAGCCACTGGGAATAACTTCACTATCAGGTGAAATATCTTACTAACGGCGGTTAGGCTCAACTGTCTTGACTACTGCCACAGAGTCTATGATATCCACTACAGGCTCTGAGACAATTGTTTTGGAGACAACGTCGACCGAGAGCGAGGCGGCTACTACCGCGAAAACAAGTGTCGCGAGTGCTGTTACAACCACGGCAGTTACCATCGACACAGCCACTACCAACGCGAGGTCATCTGCAGAGATTGAAGCTTCTTCAAATACGATTGGGACAAATACCCTCGCCACTGAGGCTACGACTGTAGCTGAGGGCAGTACTTCTGTGGCTGATGATAGGACTATCGCTGTCCCATCAACAACTGGAAGCACTACCGCCACCTATACAACGGAGGCTGGGGCAGTCACTGAAACTTCAACTGCTATCGACACCTCAGAGACTACCGCAAAGACAGCAACCGGAAGTGAGACTATTACCAGTGCAGTTGGTGCAACCACTACCTTAATTGAAACATCGCCTACAGATAGTACAACAATTATTGTCGAGGAGAGTACAGCACAAACATCCGAGGATGTTACAACAACAACCGTTACCAAGGATACAGCTACGTCTATCTCTATAGACAGCATGACAACAACTGCTGAGGGTTCAGCAACCACTGATGGCGTCACATCTTCTTCAGAAGGCAGTACAACAGGCAAAGCAACAGATGATACTACTTCAGCCTCCAGTAACGACGCTACCGCAACCAGTGAAAGTATCATTGCTATTACGACTTCGTCCGAAGGTCCTGCTGCAACAACGTCTGGTGACAACACGAGCAGTGATCAAGACACTACGACTACTATCGCGACTACATCTGAGAGTGGTGCTTCACCTACCACGACTTCATCGGAGCATAGCACTACAACGACTGATATCGGTACAACAACAGGGTCTGGTGAGACTACCCCTCCTATCACTACTTCATCCGAAGACGGCAGTACAACGACCAAGGATAGTACTGCTGCTATCACAACATCAGAAGGCAGTACTGCAACATCTGGGGACATAGCTAGAACCGTCACAACGTCATCTGGAGGCGGAATTACATCATACGAGGACAGCACTACCACTGCAGCAACTTCAGCAAAAGCCAGCACTGAAACATCTGGACTGGGCACAACAACTTCTGGTGACAGCACTACCGCCACTGCTGCTTCATCAAAGGAGACCAGTGTAACAACTGACGGAGCCACTACGACCACTGTTGATGTGGAGAGCAGGACTACGACTTCTATAGAAAGTACTACAACAGCTAAAGAAAGCACAACATCTGGAGAGAGTACTACAACGGCTGAAATGAGCACTACGACTTCTGCGGAGAGTACTACAGCAGCTGAAGAAAGCACAACAACGGCTGATAAGAGCACTGCCATGACTGAACAGAGCACTACAACAACAGATGAGACTACTACCACGGCTTTTGAGACAACCACCGCAGCGGGCATTACCACCACTGGCTGTCCTCCTCCAACTACCGTCCTCGCAAACCCTACACCCCTATTCCCCTCGGGAGATTTCCACAGTGATGAATACGGCACTATTCACCTCCCTTTCCAAGTCGGTATATATGAATCCTTCTCAGACACGGTGTATGCTAGCGTGGGGGGCTGGTTATCAATCCTCGAAGCTCCAACGACCTACTACAATGGCAACTACGAGCTGCCCTTTTCGTACTACCCGCCCGTCTCTATCTTCCCATACTGGCTCGACATGTATACCATATTCGACATTTGCAACACGGGCATCTGGTACGAGGTGCACGAGACTTCCAGGGGACAGACGCTGACTATTGAGTACTACACGGTTCCTTACTATGATGCGTATCTCCAGCCCGCTCATTTCACGGTTAGCCTGTATAAGGATCATCCCGGGCTGGTGAGGTTCGTGTACTATAGCACTGGCCCTGGTGACGGTCCAACTGTTGGTTTGCAAGCTGGTGACTCTTACTCGCAGTACTCTTACAACGTGAAGATGCCAGATAACTCCTACGTCGAAATTGATACGAGCAGTGGAGTTGCTTTGACAAGCAGTGGCCATTTGTGATGAGAATACGGAGTTTGTCTACATATAGAGAAAGTATTTATAGAATAATCTGTATAGATATAATATTTAATGTATCTGCTAGATCGCACGACGTCCACCGTCGTATCGCAAGATATCAAAGTTGTGATAATCTTCTCAAGGAACATACAACACTGCTTTCCTCTTTTGCAAAAGAAGAATTTCCCTGCAGCATGGCATAAGGGTCATCTGATCTAAAGACATCGGCATTACTCAGTACAGCAGCGGCCGACTACAAGGTATCACAGATATAAGCCCTGTCTCTCAATCTGCAGGATCATCAGTATTAGCCCGAGGGCCCGTTCTGTCTCGCCAGTCAGCCAATCGCCACTGTGAACCCTGTCAGTCAGCGGGAACTGTTGTGCGTTTCCGGATCGACCCTTTTCCGTATTTGGTATGGCAGGTTGGATTACGATACGGATCGAGCGCGTAGATAGAGATGCGTATCAAGCTTGTTTTAGTTATATCATTTGATTGATACTTTAAGCTTATGATATTTAAGCATCATTCGACCTCTGAAAGCTGGCTTGTCTATAGATTTATATATACCGTATGTTTATTGCCAATCACTCTTCGTGCGTGATCTTACTGAATTGGCTGATAGTTTGCTACTGACCTGAGAGCACTTAACTTGATGTCCTGAACTTATTTGCCGCTGATGATCAAGTCGCCCCCATACTGTCATCCAGACCTGATAAGTGTCAGATGCAAATACTACCTTCTCAATTGACTCAACCAAAAGTCTTGGTCAGCAAAGAACTTCTGTTAGTTTTCGTTTAGTCCCCATTCTCTTCCCGCTGAAGGATTCCTTGGCAACATAAATCCCATCAGCCTAGAATCAAACCCGCCACTAAAAAACCAATAGTGAATAACCTCATGTTCGGCCCCCAAATTAGTCTCGATCAGTCGATACTTATCAAATACGATGGTTGCGAGCAAATGCAGGGTAACACAGTGAATGCAGAGGCGGGTTGGCGTTGCTTCACCTTCCACTTTGGGTCTAGATCCTAGGCGAAAGGAGCACGGGGAGCAAAAGTGCCAAACTTATCGATGGACCGACTTCCGAAAATGTGTGAGGGAGCTTATTTTGGATATATCTTGCTAGGATCTTTTGATCGGGCTATCGCGTTGACTGTGGAGGTGGAGATATCGTTGTGTTGATCATGAAGATTCAAGTATAAAAAGATCAAGACTCTAGCCTTTGAATATCAGTTTCCCTTAACTCAAAACCATCGAACAAACCAATATCTTCTTCTCACAACTTATCAACCGCCAAAATGAAGTTCCTCCCCCTCGCAGTCGCCCTCTTCGCAACCCTCACCGTCGCCGCCCCCTCCTCCCCAAGTGACATCCAAGCCCGCGCCTGCGTCTGCAAGAAAGTCGGCGACGACTGGATCTGCACGGGCACAAAGTGCTACGACAAAGTAAAGCGCGATATCGTCCCCCGCCAGTGCTCATGCCACAAGATCGGCGACGAGTGGATCTGCAGCGGTCCCAAGTGTCCCCGCGATCTTCCCGAGGAGAACAAGCTTGAGAAGAGGCAGTGTTCGTGCCACAAGGTTGGAGATGAGTGGTTGTGCGGTGGTCCCAAGTGTCCGAGAAGTCTGCCTGCTGAGGAGATGGGATTGGAGAAGAGGCAGTGTTCTTGTAAGAAGGTTGCTGGGGAGTGGATTTGTAGTGGACGGAAGTGTCCTCGGGATTTGTCGCACCTTATGGGTGAGGAGTAGGTCCTTGCTTGGTGAAGATAAGTGTCGAGTAAGTGGTTTCTTCCTTGGATACGCTTTGTTCGGAGTCTGACACATTCATAGACCCATTCACTATTGCCAAGCTGGAACGATCCGGTCGATCATCAGTTGAACCCACAAATGCAGTATTGGTGCCTTGGCAAGAACTAGTTGAAGGTTCAACCAGATAGTATCGCATGAATATATGACTTTCAAACTGAAACTTGTTCACTTGTGCTTGATCTTACCCAGCCAGGTGCAAGGCGTATCTAGCTCGTGAGACAACCATCCCAACTAACAATTAAGAATCGAGTAGCCATTTCAGTCGTGTATTCTTTACTTGTGTTGCTATGTATGAATGATATCAAGATCATGCTCTCTCTCACCCCGTTTGACCTTCCAAGCCGCACTATGGTTTAATCGTACAAGCTCCATGACAAACTCACTAATCTCCTGGATATGCTCAATCTCCTCCATCGGAAGCCTATCAGAAGGAATCTTGCGTGTGATTTTGCTTATCGACGATAAGATATACAAATCGTTATCTGCCGAAGAACCAAGCGGGTGAATCAGGATGTTCATGAAGAGCGGCATCGCAGCCATAGGCGCATAGTGCGATACTATCCATAACGCGTCTTCTTCCCAGATTTCCACTATCTGGTTCAAAATCCGGAAGATGGACCGACTTGCTTCGATGGAAAGATCAGCGCTGGATTCGACTACGCTGTGGAGATCATCTGGAAGATTTTCCTCGAAGTCGCCGCATTTTCGGACCAGGGTATGGATGTTGATGATGGTGAAGAGGTAATCGAGCTGTAGATTTATGAAGTATGCCCTTTCTTTCATCCGATCTCTCTCGGTCAAGGATGCAGGGAGTCCGAACACCAAGTCTGACGAAATGGATAACCGTGGTCGATAGCTTGCGCTGATTGATAAGCGCCATTCTTCAAGCTCATCGTCGAGCTGTCGAACGTGTGCGAGGAGTTCACCCTCCGTGTACTTGAAGGCTCGTGGAGAACATAGAATGTTGCTTGCATTTTCCTTGATTCTCGCGAGGTTTGTATCTCGCGGAAGACTATGATACCATAGTGTCTGATCTTCGGCATCACTCATATCGCAGTGATCTGAATTGAGTAGCGGCGGTTTATCTGTTCTTAGAGACATGTCCTTGTCGTAGCAGTAGCAGATCCAGAACAATCTCCGGATGTGAAGTCTGGTTTGGTCGTCGAATGTTGGAATGTGTTGGGGGAAGATTGCTGGTCGTGGTAGAGGGAAATGACCGCCGAGATCACATACCATGCGACAAGCGCTTGCAAAGCTGACTGCTGCCTCGCGACATTGTCCTCTGGTCTTTTGACTTGCCCACTGATTTCGTCAGCTTCCGTCGCGACCTTGACGGTTGTCATATCACTTACCAAAAGCAGAGTTCCCTGCAAACTGTCCAAGCTAGTGATGCCACTCACGACTCCTAACAACCGTGAAGCTTCATTAACACAATCCCTCGGCTCAAAAGTAAACCCCAGCAGCTGAGCATCAGTCGTCCTCACCACAAGAGCAATCATAGCCCAAAGACAAGCCTCAGCAGGCGCCCTCCACCCCAAATCACCAACCCCCTCATCAAACGCCCTCCTCAATGTCCCCTCGAAGAGGCCTCTCTCCAAAAAGGGAAAGATAACAGCTGTTTTAGACTTGAAAAATAACTCAACGACATGCGCGCAGATAGCCTTAGGGGGCAGAACCCTCGGTGTTTCAGAAAATGAAACAGAGCCAAGCGGCGGCGCAGGATCACCGAAAATGTCGAAATTCTCGAGAAATACGCGCTCCCCTGCTCCGTCTGAAATCCACTGCCAGCCGCGATCTGAGAGAATTCCTATTCCTTTGAAATACCAGTTCGTCCCGATGTGGCAGCGACATAATTTGTAAACGGCCTTGGAGCGTATTGTTGGCGATACGCCAATCGGACTTATCACCGGTTGACGAGTGATTGGGGACGAAGCGAAGCGAAGACTTGTTGGTTCAGACCATGGTGAGGGGCCTCCAACGGACATGTTTGTGCTATTCGTCAAAGCCGTTTGAAGCGCCTCCTCGAGCGTTTCCACGCGACGTGATAGTTCCTGGACGACATCGGAAGTAGTTCTGAAAGCGTCAGTCTGAAGCACCCAATGGAACGGTTCACCCCTTGGCAGTCACAGCAAAAAAAACAAGCTTACCTTTTGTTTGGGTCCTTCTGGATCACTCTATCAAAGGTACATGTGAGCCCCTGGCTGTCGCACCAGTCACACGGATCACCCTGCGTTTTGATCAGGCATTGAATCTATAGCAGAGGGTTAATATAATGGTCTGATGTCATGGAGGGAAACAAAACATGTTTTTATGTTACCTTTCGCTTATAGCATGTGTCGCAGGCTCGTCGGGGAGGCATTGCGAGGGGGATGAATTGTAATCGGAGAGACGGAAGTGAGACGGGGGAGAGATTGACGGAGAAGCGGGTTTCCGTGGGGCAGAGAATGCAAAATGTAATGCAGTGAAATGTGATGTGTTGGTGCTAGAGAGAATCTAGTTTGAGCGGTACAGTTGGCACGTGGATCTACTGAATAGTGTTAGCGAGACAGGGATCAAGATCGAATCGTTAGTGATTGTCTCTGGCGCATTTACCGCTGAGGCCTGAGAGGGGAACTTGTCTCTCAATTGAGAGGCAAAAGTGGTTGAAAAGGACAGAATAAGCTTGAAGCGTCCAGACAAGTCGACGTTTCATCCCAATCCCAAAATCTCGATCTGTCAAAACAGGCCTCCCAAGGTACAGGGTAGCATGAAGCGCTGTAACCTAAGCGCAAACCTTGGTCCTGGGTACGATCGGATCAGCGCTCGAATTGCTTCACGTAATGACAACGACAAGCGAGATTTTGTAATATTGCGGGGGGGAACTGATAGTTACAACACATACCCGTCACTAAATAAGCTTGATTGGGTGGTATCATCAAGGGAGGCGGTGCAGATGCAGCAGAAACAAGATCAAGCTATGGTAAGAGCTCCAGCTATTCATTTCCGTCTCCGATTACATAACTCACCACCCTCAGCTTTTACTTGATATCATTGGCTGGTCAAAAGAGCTCCCCTGCTGACCGGCACAGATCTTAGCTCCATTGAGATCTCGGACTTCCGCTCTCCGATGATATAAGCCAATGTTTCGTTTATCAGATCTTTTAGAGTTGATCCATTGGTGGGACTGTACACCTCTTGTTGGTAACCGACAACAGCTCCCCCTGTATCTTCTCAAACTAAGCTTTTTAAGTGTACACGTTAAATGATGTTAGCTAGGTGATGAGCATTAGATATAAAGCGAAAAACCCCATGCCTCAAGCACCATGACTCACCCATCGCAGCTCACTGGTTTGGAGCTCACATCATTCCTCTACTATATCTATTCTGCCAAGGGCCGCTACAATGTCTGGCCATCTTGACCCCAAAGCCCTACTGGATCCGCGCCAGCGCTCCATCAGCGAAGTAGGCACCATTTCCTCCGCGGGCGACACCACTGTTGTTCCTAGCATCAACACCGCTGAAATTCCCCAATATCTCGATGCTGGCAACGAGAAGCGGTTTCCCCACGATCCCAACAATCCTTTCAATCACAGCCCTGAGGTCTTGAACCAATTGCTCGACCCCAAATCCCTCGATGTCCTCAAGGGCCTCGGTGGGCTGCCGGGCTTGGCGCGCAGTCTCAATGTTGATCTGAAAGCAGGCCTTAGCGTTGATGAGCTGAATAACCCGAACTGTCCTCGTATCAAAGTCTTTGGTCGCAATCAGCTTCCCGCCAAGAAACCAAAGTCCATTTGGCGATTGGCATGGATTACGTTCCAGGAAGCGGTGCTGATCATGTTGACTGTCGCTGGTACAATTTCTCTTGCGCTTGGTCTATATGAGACTTTTGGTGTAAAGCATCAACCTGGCGATCCTACGCCTGTTGATTGGGTTGAAGGTGTCGCGATTCTCGGCGCTGTCCTCATCGTTGTTGTTGTTGCTTCGCATAACGATTGGCAGAAAGAAAAGGCCTTTGTGAAGCTCAACACCAAGAAGGACGATCGCGAGGTCAAGGTCGTCAGATCGGGAAAATCAATGCTTGTCAACGTCGCTGATGTCGTTGTTGGCGATGTCATGAACCTTGAGCCTGGTGATTTGATCCCCGCTGATGGTATCTTCATCGATGGCCATAACGTCAAATGCGACGAGTCCACCGTCACTGGCGAGTCTGATGCGCTGAAGAAGACGCCTGGTGCCAAGTGCTTTGTCGAGGATCCTATGCGCACCAAGGAACCTGATCCGTTCATCATCTCTGGATCTCGTGTTCTTGAAGGCATGGGTACTTTTGTCGTTACCTCCGTCGGCGTGAACAGCAGTTTCGGCAAGATCATGATGTCGGTTCGCACAGACATTGAGTCTACACCTCTCCAGAAGAAGCTCGAAGGTCTTGCCGTTGCTATCGCTAAGCTTGGTGGTGGTGCTTCACTCCTTATGTTCTTCATTCTGCTCTTCCGCTTCTGTGCCTCTCTTCCAGGCGATGATCGACCTGCTGAGGAGAAGGCTTCTACTTTTGTTGATCTACTTGTCGTGGCTATTGCCATCATTGCTGTCGCTGTACCCGAGGGTTTGCCTCTCGCTGTCACTCTTGCGCTTGCCTTTGCGACCACGCGTCTTCTGAAGGAGAACAACCTCGTTCGTGTCCTCAGAGCGTGCGAGACTATGGGTAACGCGACTTGCATCTGTTCCGACAAGACAGGAACTTTGGTACGTAACACTCTCCCGGTGCAATACATCCCCTAACATATTAGACCACGAATAAAATGACAGTCACCGCCGGCCGCTTCGGTTCCTCGACCTTCACCTCCGACATCCCCACGTGGGCAACCACCCTCTCCCCCTCAACCTGCAAACTCATCACCCAATCCGTCGCCATAAACTCCACCGCCTTCGAGGGCACCAACGAAGGCGACGCCCCCTTCATCGGCTCCAAGACCGAAACAGCACTCCTCCAGCTCGCAAAGGACCATCTCGGCATGCAGTCCCTCTCCGAAGCACGAGCCAACGAACAAATCGTCCTCATCGAGCCCTTCAACTCCGTCAAGAAGTACATGCTGGCCGTGATTAAGGTCCAGGCTGGATATAGGGTTCTCATCAAGGGTGCTTCGGAGATCATGGTTAGCTTCTGCTCTACTGAAGTTAATCCTGCGACTGGTGATGTTGAGGCTTTGGATCGCAAGGCTGCTGATGATGCGATCATGGCTTTTGCGAGGAAGTCGCTGCGTACTATTGGGTTGGTGTACAAGGACTTTGAGGAGATGCCTGATCTTGAGAATCTGGGTGACTTGACGCTTCTTGGTATCGTTGGTATTCAAGATCCTGTGCGAGAAGGTGTTCCTCAAGCTGTGCAGAATGCCAGACGCGCTGGTGTTGTTACTCGCATGGTTACGGGCGATAACCTCGTCACAGCACGAGCTATCGCCACAGAGTGCGGTATCTTCACCGACGGTATCGTCATGGAGGGTCCGGAATTCCGCAAGCTTTCTGAGGAAGAGCTTGACAAGGTCATCCCCCGTCTTCAGGTCCTGGCCCGTTCTTCACCCGACGACAAGCGTGTTCTTGTTACGCGTCTCAAGGTCTTGGGCGAAACAGTCGCCGTGACTGGTGATGGTACCAACGATGCACCTGCTCTCAAGGCCGCGGATATTGGATTTTCTATGGGTATTTCGGGGACAGAGGTTGCGAAGGAAGCATCTGAGATTATTCTTATGGACGATAACTTTGCTTCCATCATTACTGCGCTGAAGTGGGGACGGGCTGTCAACGATGCGGTGCAGAAGTTCTTGCAGGTATGTTTTCACTTTCTAGTGATCAAGTTGAATGCTTACTAACTTGTGAAGTTCCAAATCACCGTCAACATCACCGCTGTTCTACTTTCCTTTGTCACATCCATGTACGACGACAAGATGGAGCCTATTCTGAAGGCTGTTCAGCTTCTCTGGGTAAGCGGTTCGTCTCTTGATGTATTCATGACACTGACCTCTGTAGATCAACCTCATCATGGACACAATGGCTGCTCTCGCCCTAGCCACCGACCCTCCCACAGACTCTATTCTCGACCGACCTCCCCAACCCAAGTCCGCCCCTCTCATCACCATGAACGTAAGTCACTCTCACCACCCTTTCACCTCCGCCACTAACAACCCCAGATGTGGAAGATGATAATCGGCCAGTCCATCTTCCAAGTCGTCGTCGTCCTAGTTCTCTACTTCGCCGGCGACTCCATCCTCGGCTACAACACCTCAATCGCCGCCGAAAAGCTCCAGCTCGACACCATCATCTTCAACATGTTCGTCTGGATGCAGATCTTTAACGAGCTCAACTGCCGTCGTCTCGACAACAAGTTCAACGTCTTCGTCGGCATCCACCGCAACCTGTTCTTCATCCTCATCAACGCCATAATGATCGGTCTCCAGATCGGAATCATCTTCGTCGGAGGCCGTGTCTTTGACATTGACACTGATGGTCTGAATGGTGTGCAGTGGGCGATTTCTATCCTCATCGCGGCGTTTAGTCTGCCGTGGGGTGTGCTGGTTAGGATATTCCCTGATGAGTGGTTTGCAAAGGTTGTGTATTTCTTTGCGCCGCCTTTTGTGTGGGCTTATAATTTGATGGCGAGGGGTTGGGGGAGGTTTATGAGGTTGTTTAGGAAGAGTAAGAAGGCGGATGATGAGGAGGATGGAAGCTCTTTGGAGGAGAGGGAGAGTAAAGAGAAGTCTCATGGCGTTGGACCCATGATTGTTGAGCCCAGGAACTAAATCATCAGATAGTTGGAAAGATTGTATGGAAAAGGATAGTAAAATTGGATATCTGGGAGGAACAAAAGCAAAGGATGGGACTGGTGTAACATGTCGAATGTTTTATGGCAATGGCCTGGCGTTGATTAGAGGAACAAATAGCGATAGCACTTTCATTGAACGACCTTCAAACTTCAATTGCATCATGACTTCCCTAATCTTGATTGGCCAATGGGTTATAAACACAGCATGCCCATAAAACAATCACTCAAGCTAGAGGAGCCCCTCTCAACAGAAGAACAGCCTAATAAACAACCCAGATACCCAACAAACATAAACCGGGTCTAGCTCACACATAAACACCTCAAAAAACAAGCTTAAACACGTTAACCTCACGGAATCCTCGGACTATCGAAAAAGTTCCTCAACCCCGCATCATCATGATACGACGCTACGCGGTGATCAAGCCCCAACACGGAAGGTCAACCAGAGCCAAGCAAATCCTCGTCGTATGACGCAAGCATCTTATCATGATCCTCACGGAAACTTTGTGCTCTCGTGAACTTGACATTCCTTTTTCAGAGATGCGGTGTAAGCGCTAGCTTATCGTTACTGGGTGTAAGTTAAAATCCCCCGCACGAGGTTTGCCAAGCATGCTTTGAGGGGTAGTATAAATATGATGGAGGTTCTGCTGGTGTAGAGGGATCTGGCACGATTGTTGAAAATGGCGAGAAATTTGGCTACTTGTCTTGTTGCTGCGGCGTGTGTATACGCTTGTCTCCCCGACAAAGACGAACTCTCCGCTCTCCGAGCGCGTCGCTCATCACGCACGTCTCAAAGCCGTCATCTCAAACGCGATGTCGTAGAATTTCCCCCCGTCCTCACCGAAGTTGAAACTCTGCTCGTTAATTCCTTTGACAACAACTCCATCTCAGACTGGTCCCTGTACTACACCTCTGGCTATCGTCTCGCAGGGCATAACAGATCCCAAGCCGAGTGGACGCAGAAGAAGTGGATCGACGCAGGTTGGGAGTCTTGGATCGATGAGTATTGGATCACATATACAGAACCAATTGAGAGTACGCTTAGTTTGAAGAGGCCTGATGGGAGTCTGCATGAGGTTCAGAGGCTGGAGGATAAGTTGGATGTTGATGAGCAGACGAGGAATCCTAATGAACAGGTTGCGTATCATGCGCTGTCTGGGAGTGGGAGGGTCAACGCTGAATATGTTTACGTGGGGTAAGAATATGACCTTGAGGAAGTTGGCATGGCTAATATGAGTGGTAGGCGTGGCTCGAGGGAGGACTATCAGAAACTCAAGGATCTTGGTGTTGAGCTGAAGGGAAAGATTGCACTGGCTCAGTATGGCGGTGCGAACCGTGGAGTCAAGATCAAGAACGCTGAGGTGAGTTCCTGTCTCTCGATCATGAAGAACTGGAGACTAATTTACAGCAGGCCCACGGTATGATTGGAACCATTCTATATACAGACCCTCTCGAGGACGGTGAGATCACTGAAGCGAATGGTTACCTGCCCTACCCAGGTCAGTCTCATACATACTCTTCTATTATCACCATGCTAACGCATCTCAGACGGCCCTGCTCGCCATCCGTCCTCCATCCAAAGAGGCAGCACCCGCTGGGGCTCCCTCTCCTTCGGCGACCCCTCAACGATCGGCTACGCCTCCCACAAAGACTCTCCCCGCGCCGACATAACCCCCTACGGCCCCTCCATCCCATCAATCCCCATCTCCCCCCGCGACGGCCTCCAACTTCTTCACGCCCTCGACAACCACGGTCTCTCCGCCGAAACAGTCAATCGCACCAATTATAAGGGTGCTTTTTCAAACGTGACGTATCATAGCGGTCCTGCACCGGGAGCTACACTCAATCTTGTGAATATCATGGATACGAGACTTGAACCGGCGTGGGATGTAATTGCTTCGATTAATGGCACGAATGAGGATGAGTATGTCATTATTGGGAATCATAGGGATGGATGGACGGCTGGTGGTGCGGCGGATGCTGTGTCGGGTGGTGCGTTGCTTATTGAGATGGCCAAGGCTTTTGGGAAACTCGTCGAGAACGGATGGAAGCCTCGTCGTACAATGTAAGTGATCCCAACCCCAACCAAACTAAATACTAACGATGTGCAGTATTCTAGCTTCATGGGACGCTGAAGAGTTTGGTCTCATGGGCAGCACCGAATGGGTTGAGGACCATCTCCCGGAACTTATTGAAAAGACAGTTGCGTATATCAACCTCGACACTGCTGTTTCTGGTCCAAGAGCAGAAATTGTTGGATCAGGTGAGATCCAGACTATTGCTATTGAGACGATGAAGAAGATCATATTTCCTGAGGGGTATGGCGCTGGACCGACGCTGTATGATGCGTGGTACAATGCTACTGAAGGTGTTTTGCCTGCTATGGGTAGTGGTAGTGACTATGCTGCTTTCTACCACAACGGAATCACTTCTGTAAGTGTTACTTGAGATATGATTGGGGATGTGACTGACTGTTTGCAGCTTGATATTGCTGGAGGTCCTGGTCCCAAAGATGCCATCTACGCATACCATACGTAAGTAATTCGACTGGGCCTACCTTAACCCAACTGACATGTCTCAGTCTCTACGATACACACCGCTGGATGAGTGAATATGCAGACCCAGGCTTCCATCTCCACACTGCAATGGGTCAATTCGTCACTCTCCTAACATACCACATCGCCGACGATCCTCTCATCCCTTTCGATCTCACCCACGCCGGCACCGCCCTCCGCGACATCTTTGAAGATCTCGAAGAAAAGCTCACCGACCGCTTCCCCTCCTACGATCTTGACCTCACGCCCCTCTCCTCAGCAGTATCATCATTTGAAGAAGCAGGAAAGCGCATTTCTACACTAGCCAAGCAAGCTGTAGCCTTGAACGATACTGTTCTGTTGGGTGCTGTTAATTCGGCGTACAAGGCGTTCAGTAGAGGTTTCGCGAGCGAGGGATTGCTGCCGGGTAGGTTCTCGTTCTACAATGTTGTTAGTGCGCCGGGGCTGGATAGTGGATATGGTGCAGATGTTTTTCCGGCGGTGCAGGATAGTTTGGATCAGGGGAATTTGACGCAGGCTGAGGAGTGGGTTGAGAGGAGTGCGAAGGCTGTTTTGAGAGCTGCAGAGATTCTGAAGATTGGAGAATGAGTTGCGGGTCGAGCTGCATTCATGATGTGAGGGAACAAACCAGATCATGCTGTAGACTGGCGTCACATTAAAAGCATACTTAATCTAGTAGATTGCTTGCATTATGCTGTGCGTCGTTACAGTTACTCGCAGATTTAAGCGATAATGCCACATCATCTGCATTCGATAAGCGACAGCACGTCAAACTCAGCCTGGGGATGGTGAAGTGAACACGATGGCATCAGCCAGCCCCCAACGCTGACCCGTGAGCGAACCACTGGAACTGGGAACCGTAGGGCTGATCAGTTCATTTTCTGGTGCCTGGAAAACAAGCAACACAGCCCATGCAACAACGGCCATCACGAGCGAATCATAGCCGAGCGTCATCAAGGATCATCTCGCGTCTTACCCCATTCATACCAGCGCAGTGGACCAGAATAAAACGGCCTTGCCAATTAGATCAACGGTCTAGGACTTTTGGGCTGCAGGCTTCAGGCGAGGCAACCTGTGCGAGAGGGAGGAGTGGGATGAGGTGAAACGGATGTCCGACTCTCTCTCTCCCTTGTTTCTGTTTCCATTAATATAACACTGCCTGCTTATGCCCTTTCGTTTCTTCTCACTTGATCATACATACATACTTAATTATTGACAAACCTGCCGGGTTAATTCACTCCTTCAATCGTCCGTCGTCAACGCTCCTTTTGACCTTGCTTGTTTCATCTGTATTACAACCTTTCGCATAAAATATCCCTTTAATCTCACCCTGTAAGTTTAAGTTCCGAAACATCTTCAATGGCGTCAATCTTCATGCACACAACCTAACGCCTCCAGAATCTACTCCATTTCTTTTTTTCTTAAAAAAGCGCATCGCAAAAAAATGGGAGATAATAACCATATCGGCGAAGCTGGTCTTCACCATCTTCCTCTGCGCATGCGAGACGCACCGCTCTCCAAATTCCCCTCTCTAAACCAACGAAATGGCAAAAAAGTCCCTGAGAGCTTACACTTCACCCCCGGGGCTTTTCGTCTCAGATCGCCCACGGAATCGTCGATGAGTAGTATTTCTTCAGCGAATGTGCCGGATTCTGCGACGACGCATTCGCTTTCTACGCTGGCGAGTCCGATAAGTACCACGTATGCGAGCTCGATCCAGGAGCAGTTTGCAGCTGCGACGCTGGATGGGTCGAGGCCTGCGAGTCGGATCTGCCATCGACATAATCCCTCGAGTGGAACATGCTCGACATTTGTTAATGAGGATGATGATGCGATTATTACGGGATATCCTGAGTTTGATATCAAGATTAGGAATTTGAATGAGGCGCATGGGAGACCTGTTGTTCAAGAGGCTAGAGCTGAGAGGTGAGTGTTCCGACGGTTCCGTGCGATCGTGTCGCTTACGATTGCAGCCCCAGTACAGAGTCGTTTATCAAAGAGGAGAGGGTTCTTACGCCAACAACGGAGTCGCATCGCACGGATGATGTTTCTTCTGATGATGAAGATGAACTCTGAAGAAGTGTCGCAAGAGGATGCAAACTCAGTGCTCAATTACGCACTTCAGGTCATTTACGGCGTCGACCTCAACGACGTTTCAATTCCTCAAGACAAGGTCCAAAGCCTCGTATCCAATTTCACGCAAGACATAAGTCAGCATATTTGGCAGTCTGCTTCAGATGGTCAATTGTCGCACACAATGTCAACGTCGAGCTCGTCCTCTACCCCCTCGCAAGACGCTAATGGCGATCGTCGAGGCGGAAAGAGGAAGAAGCAAGGGAGACGTGAAGACGACGGTGAGGAGTTTAGCGATGGTGAAGGGTCGGGCTACTTGCCTACAAAGCGCTCAAGGCCGAATCCCAAGGAAGATGAGAATCTTCGATTGAGTTGTCCGTTCCGAAAGAGGAATCCTCATCGGTTCAACGTGAGGGATCATCATAGCTGCGCGATGACATATTTTCCAAAATTCGCTGAGCTAAGGTTGGTCAAATCCTCCGCTTCTACAAGAGCCCTACTGACATTATGAAGGCAACACATTGTTAAACAGCATAAGCGCGATGATCCATCGGCTTTTGTCTGCGATCGCTGTAGTCGCGACTTTCCTACGCGCAAAGAACTACGTGATCATCAACGTCTGCCGAAGGAGTATATGTGCGACATTGCAGATGCTGATGCTGAGAGTGGTATTGATCCTCAGACTGCCACAAAGCTTTTGAGTCGGAAGAGAGCGAGTGGCACATCGCCTGAAGTTCAGTGGAAGGAGATCTGGAACATCGTGTTTCCTGATGATGATGATACTGATGTACGACCGTACGGTGAGTAGTTATCACTGATAATCACCAAGAATCATGCTGACCCTTTCAGAATACACACCTGTGATTGAGCACTTTGAAGTCGAAGCCAAGTACCGCGAAGCATTCGACCAGCTCAAATACTCCCTCCTCGACAAAATCTCCAACCCCGCCACCCTCGAAACCCTCTCCACAAAATTCTACCAATGCTTCATCGAGACCCTAGACCAATGCATCGCCAACGCCCAAAGCATGCCCCACACAAACCGCAGCAACAAAAAGAACGACATCCTCCGCTCCCAAACAACACAAAGCGTCCGCAAACCCCGCGGCATAATGCCCCGCCCCGATTCCGGCGTTGTAATGGACGATGGATCCGAAGAGAGCGGCAGTGTTATGCTTGGGCATAGAGATAGTGTGAGGACTGTTAGGACTGCGCTCAGGGGAAGTCAGGTTCCAGAGACGGTTAATGAGATAGTTCCTGCTACGGGGTTTGAGGGGCTGATGATGGGGATGGATGGGACGGATGTGCAGGCTTGGAATAATGGGGTTATGTATCCGCAGATTATGCCTGAGCAACTTATTCCCACGGGGGGTATGACGCCGCAGACGGAATTTGTGAATTGGGGGCAGATATATCCTGGTTTTGATACGTTGGGGAATGGTGTTAATGGGTTTACAGGGTTTAATGGACAGCAGTAATGAGGTTGGGCTGGGCTGGGCCTGGTGGGTTAATACTTCTTGTATATGATTTTGTTCAGATTACGAGACTATGATCTCGATAATCAAGATGAATTGCTTCTCGCCCGATGGAACAAATATTATCTTCCCAGTTCTGGCTGTGGATACAGGTGATGCCGTCAGGCCAGCTTTAAAAGATAAGATCGCAACATTTGACTATGTGCCTTACTTAGATCCCTTTTCTTGTTTCATTGGGGGGTTAGAGTCAGAGACTCGGAGGTGTGCTTATCTGACACGGGGCTCTCGATGTGGCGAGCTGAGCTGTTCAGCCGTTCCAAGCTAGGCCAACAGCAGCCACACGGTCACAGATAGAGCACCTCTTTAGAGGCTGAAGATCCCCAAATAGTTAGATCTGCAATTAGTCTGTGATCAAAAGGCTTCGAATGTGATAACTTTGCATTGGTTTTCAGCTGCCCAAACTCTCGGACACGCAGCTGACCCATATAACGGTCTAGCCAGCTATAGATTCTGCAGTCCATCGTTTTTAGAAGTGCCGAGTCACTAGTCCGACTGTGGCTTGCGTAGTCGCCGTATATCCATCCAATGAGGGATGGAACTTTGGTCTATATGTCTCAGTCGACCACTTCACATTCTGTGGGGAAAGGCCACAGAGAAAGCCAAGAAAGTATTATAAAGAGCCAAAAGATCGACTACTATGTCCTCGTCGAATTTGCCTGCTCCTTACAAAATATCTTCCTTCAAAGATTAGCGCATTATGGATCTCCAGAATCTTTCCGCAGCAGAGCTCGTCCAAAAGTTTGACAATGATCCAACAAACACTACCCTCGCAGAAGAAATTCACCGCCGAACAATCGACCCCTCACTGAATGGAGAACTATTCCAAGAGATCAAAAACCTCAAAGATTCTATCGAAGGAGTGCCCAAGCCTCCCGGCGATGAGTTTGTAAGACCTCGACCTGGCCCTAAAACCTCATGGGAGAATTGCATTGGCCAGCAAAAGTGCACTCCTAAGTCCTTGCGCTATCCCAAGGGCTTACCAGACCTTGTCCAAGCTATCAAGAACGGCAGCGATCAGAAACTCAACGTCAGAGCTGTTGGTTCAGGACATTCGTTCTCGAATATTTGTCCCACTGATGGAATTCTTCTTGATCCTCATGGCATGAATAAGTTCTTGAAGTTGAACTCTGAGACTCTGAAGGAGCCTTCTAAAGCTTCAGATCATGTTCTTGTGGAGAGTGGAATCACGATCAAGGATTTGAACTCGCAGCTCGATAAGATGGGCAAAGCTCTTGCGACTATGGGAGCGTATGATGGACAGACTCTCGTTGGGGCTATCACAACTGGCACTCATGGCAGTGGAAAAGACTCTGGAAATCTTGCCAGCCTTGTGCGAGCTATCATACTTGTCTCTGAGACCGGAAAGGTTTATCAGATTGAACCAAAGGATGGAGTCACTGATCCCGCCAAGTTTGTTCCGGGCGATGCTCAGGAACTTAAGCAGGATGATGATTGGTTTCAGGCAGCTCTCATCTCAATGGGCTGTCTCGGTCTTGTCTACTCTTACATCATCGAAGTCGTGCCCACGTTCTTCCTAAGCGAAGTCCGCTCATTGACAACTTGGCAAGACTACAAGACACAACTCGCAGGCGGTCTTGCATCTGTTCCCTTACAGAATCACTACTTCGAGATTGATCTAAATCCCTATGCGACACTCGGCCGCAACGTCGCCGTCACCACCATCCGCACAGTCTCAAACGCTACAAAACGCGAAGGCAGTCGTGGTTTCGATAACTGGCTCGCCGGCCTCCTCGCCCAACACCACTGGGTCGAAGACATCCTCGTCTGGATCCTCAACCGCTGGCCACTCCACAGCCCAGGCATAATCACCACCGCCATGAAGAGCCTCCCCGTGAAACACTACATCGACAAGAGCTTCAAAGTCCTCAACATCGGCGCCGTCGACGACGTAAAAGCCTACGCCATGGAGTTATCCTTCGACGCCAACAAGGACATCGTCTCTATCGTGGATCGTATTCTTGCGCTGTTCCAGAAGGCAGCTAGTGAGAAGAAGTGGTTTTTGGCTGGGCCATTTGCTTTGAGGTTTGTTAAACAGTCGAGTGCGTTTTTGGCACCGCAGCAGGGGAGGACGACGATGATGGTGGAGATGGATATGTTGTTTGGGGTCAAGACGGGGGAGGAGTTGTTGAAGTTTATGAGGGCAGAGCTGTGTAAGGGGGAGGAAGGAGAGGGTGTTAGGGTTCACTGGGGGTTGGATTTGGATACTGTTAAGAAGGGGGATATGGAGAGGATGTATCCTGAGTCGGAAAGGTGGTTGGCTGTTTATAAGGAGTTGAACTCGACAGGAATTTGGAATAGTCCTTTCACGGAGCGACTTGGGATTTCCATGCCTATGTAGTTAGTACATATTCTAAATATTGACTGCCATATCTGCCTTGTTTAAATCTGAATAAATATAAGATCATGAAGAATCTCCTCAGCTTGGTTTCTATTCGAGGGACATGGAAGAGATGCAGGATATATACATATACTTAAAACCTATGTCTAAAAACTATCATAACAAGAGAATATCATTAGACCTATAACCTGTTGGAAGGAACTCACCCAGGATCTCCAGAGGAAGACATCCCTGCAGTAGACCATCCTCACCGTCATCCATCTCCTGTGAGTCCAACAGAAAGAAACAATCTCCAATAACTTCATATGAAGGCTCTGAATTAATTCCGATTCTACCCACCGGCCGCAACACAAACGGACTGTTACCACCTGGCAAAATTCTTATCTCATCTCCTACTGCCATTGATCCTGGTCCAAATCCCATTCTGCGGTCCTTCGTAATGAAAAACACCCTCCCTTCAGTGGTAATCCTCATCTCCGAGTCGAATAATTTCATGTCATCCAACTCAGCTTCCGTAGATGGAAGGCGCGTCCAAAAGTCGCCATGAACCGCTGGGTTCATAATGATATCACAGAGTTCGGGTAGTAGGCAAGATACAAACCAGTTGTGCAGTAGTCTGATGTCAGATTGACGAAGTAGGCGAAACTTCCCAGGTGACTCCTCATATATGTCTCCGACAAGAGCTCTAACAAAACTCGTAGCATAATCTGGCCCTTTCAGGTTCTGCGCACATAGTGCCCACTGACTGATTGTAGAAAAGCGGGAGGCCGAATCAACCCAGGTGAGCAGCCTCTCAGTACACTGGTCGACAGTAGCAATGCACTTGGAGCTTATAGCAAAGGTATCTTCGCTTTCTCTAAGTCTGAGTACTTCATCTTGTTTTTGACTCCTGAAATCCACAAAGTGTTTGTTGTAAAGCCATAATTTCGGTTCACCGTTATCTCTCAGATGTCGCATGCATGTCGCAGAGCCCGTGAAAACAACAGCTTTCGAAAACAGCGCAGCATAGTCATTATCAGTGGTGCTGAGATCCTGGTTGCGGTGTAAATTGATAAGCTTTTTGCACGTATTTCTCGCCTGCTGCATTCCTCGAAATCCATCAGGCAGAGTCCAGAGTTTCAGAACTCCTGAAGCCAAATGCATTAAATGAGAAAGTTGGGTTAGCAGCGCCTCAATGGGAGGTATTCCCTGATAATAATTAAATGTCGTAGAAACGTCCATAATCGAGTCTTTCCCCAGGGCGACAGTTGCTTGCAACGTCAGTGACCGCAGTGTCTCCAGCATGATTGACCGCGATCGGCAAATCTCAACAAAAACCTTGCCTGTGATGTGTTCTATCATTGTATAAAATGTTCTGCGCATGTTTTCTATCCACTCCCCAGCAGCATCGGTGAAAGTCTGCATAGTGGGATACTTGCAATTCTGGGCCACGATCTCCTCTTTCTCTTGGTCCGATAGGAGTAAAGAGTTTGATTTGTACCGCTCTGTTTCGAGATACTGCACTTTTTGCAGCCAAAATTCAAGGGCCCTTCTGCAGTAAATCATCGAGCAGCATCTGAGGATTTTCAGTCTGTACCACTCTCCAGAAGACGGTGTCAGTGGCAGGGATAGGTATGCTCCAACAAGTGTCTCAATTGATGTCCCGGACCAGAATTTCGGGGCATCTTTCTCAAATTGGCTGTAGAGCAATTTATAGTGACGGATGGCTTGTGCCTTTGGGTGATCGAGACTCTTCATGTTCTTCGGCGCTGACTCGTAGATTGTTGTCAGGATCCCTTCGTAGCATATTAGACCATCGACAATCTCTTTTGGGATCGGTCTCCTTTTTCCGCTTTCTATCTCTTCGTACAGACTATGCATGTCTGTTGTCACAGTCTCCCAGTACTCATTTTCATGGTCGATCAATGCGATCCGCCAACGCGGGAAAGACTTGTATGTCCCATCAAGCTGCATGCGCCGCCGATCTGGCTCTTCCATGGCAACACTCCAATCCGGGATCCAGGATGGGATGCCGCCACTGTTTTTCTTTTTCATATCGCCAGAAAGGGCTATCAGCGAGCCACTGTGCTTGATGAGATCGATGACGGTGCTTCGATAGACTTGGACTGTGCTCAGTGAATAATTTGGTTCGATCTTTTTGATATCCCTTGCAAGTCCAAGTAAAGCAAATACTTTGTCTCGGTCATCGGTGGCTTTGCGACTTGAGAACTGTTGTAGAAGCGACAAAAGGGTAGTTGCTTTGCCGTCAGCCCACTCCATACGTAGTCGTTCGATCTCAAATATTTGCTTCGAAAGCACTGGGAGGACTTTGGCGTGCTCTCTTTCGATGCCAAGGAATAGCTGAGAGCCTGTATCTTGTCGACCCCAGCCCAGGCTATCACACGTATTGGCAGAGCGCGCAAGTACTTCCCATGGCACTTTAACATTGCCATATTGAACAGATATTTGAGACGTAACTGTGGCCTCTTGAATCACCCACACACGCTGCCACCATTGACTGTTGATGAAACGTCGTACAAGTTCAAAGAGCTTTAAACGAGATGAAGCCTTTCCCTCAGCAATACACTTAATTGTTGTCCTATATCTATCGATGTCTGATAGGGCTCGTATGACGCATATAGTGCAAAACGAATACCACTTTGCCTGTCTGCACATCGTCTCCCAAGAATTGCGAAACAGAGTGATCAAAGAATCATCCTGGCCATCATTCGAGAATTGTATGGGAGCGAGCAAACACTTTGTTGCATAGTTCTTAGGGATCCTATGGTAGGAGCCATGACCCAAGAACACAATAACGTGTTGTGCAGAGGCGTAAATGTCACGCATCATTGCAACTTGGGAACTTCTTTCACCAATATCGCATTGGTTAATACACTATGAAAGTTAATTGCCATCTTACATCTTATATATTAAGTCAAAGACAAGAAAGAAGTCCTCACCAATGCATCAATCCAAATCAGAACAGAATTCCTCTCCTCCCTCAGATGACGAATAGCACAAGCGAGATTGACGCTAATGGTATGATCATGTCCATCGATTTGAATAGTCTCTGTAGCTCGAGGTGATCCCCAGACATACGAGAGTGCTGAATAAGATTGTGTTGCATCGCTCTCGATCTTGGTGTACTCAAAAACACACGAGATTGGGTCTTGCCATTTCCCATTACAAATAAGAGCTACACGTATTTCCCGCTCATCCAGATCGTGTCCATACAGCTCAGGGCCGCCTGGCGTGGGAAGCGGAGCGTTTGGAGGCATAGTCGTTAACGAAATGAGCGGCAAGCTTGAGGATTGAAAAATCACAGAAGTTTTGAAGGTGGCGCGTTGGTAAAGATAAAGATATTTACCGATGTCTCAGCTTGACCATAACGCCTTGCTGCCTAAAATCATGTTGAAAAGCCTGATGTTCATTTTATGAGGCCCCCATTGGTTACAATAAAATGCCTTTGGTATCTGTTGACGTATTCACCTTCAGTTATGCATGTAAGCGCCAAGGCAGTCTTCTACTTCGCCTCAGCCATACAGTGCAAGTAGAAACTAAGGCTTAAATATGTTAAATACATTGAGCACATAGCCTTGAGTTGGAATCATAACGTCCTTTTGATATATAATTCTAATTACTTCTTATCTCTTATAGAAAGTATCAGAGCCAGCATCACTATCCCCATCCTCTTCAGAGTCTGTGTCTTCCTTCTCAGACTCGACAGCTTCTTCAACGACAACATCCTTCTGCGTTAGAGCATCTTGCACCCACTCATCAACAGCAGCAAGAGCACCATCAGGGTCTTCTTGATGCGTGAGTAAGAATCCCTGAATAGCTGCAGGACTAAGCGCAAGATTGGGAATCTTATCCCTAAACTCTCTCGCCTGTTCTTGCAGAGACTTTACTGCCTTCTTCTCTGATTCATGATCCACATCCGGAGCGTCGAACATTTGAGTGAAGAGTGCTTCGGCTGCTTCGGATGTAGCGAGCTGGAAGTTGATCGTAAAGTCGATTCTACCAGGTCGAATAAGAGCTGGATCAATGTTCTCAGTATGATTTGAAGTCATGACGAGAACGCGTCCTTCTTGAGCTGCTGCACCGTCGATTATGTTCAACAGACCTGAAAGTGAGAGGCGTTCTGCATTTTTCTTCTTTCGTCCTTGAGTTCCCATCGTCGCTGTATCTGCGCCACGTCTCTGAGCTAATCCTGTAGCGTCGATGTCTTCGAGTAAGACCATACATGTATACGGCAGCTTTTGGAAGAGAGATGCGAGACTATCCTCGTTTATACGTGGGGAGTTCAGGTTAACCATGTAGATATCTAGACCCATAAGACCCGCTGCCGCGAGAGTGAGACTTGTTTTGCCGGTACCGGGAGGTCCTGAGAAGAGATATCCGCGACGATAAGGGATGCCTCTTGTCGCATACCAGTGCTTGGTCTGACGATCGAGGTACCGGCGAAGGTCCTTGACAAGCTTTTCCTTGAGATGTTCATCCAGGGCGATCGTAGACATGGGTCTCGTTGCTTTGGACATGCAGCGAGTCCAGGACATCTCATCTTCACTGTAGAGCTTTGTCGCGCGGAAAATACCAGTCTTCCCCTTCTGCTTCTCAGAAAAGTCAATGCGAGCGTTGTACAGCAGTCTCTTCAGGACAGTAGCGTCTCGGCCAAGGCAGGATATTGCCAGTTTCTCAGGCTGCCGCGGTGTAGACGTATAGTTTGTACCCTCAAGCGATCTGGTAAACGCCAGCATGCGGCCCTCGTATCTAAAGAAGTGTGTACCAAAAGCAGGCGTCCAGTATAGAGGCTTAGCGTTATTCAGCGACGTCGATGATTTGGACCGCATCTCATTGATTTGTCTGCCGATGGGGTCATCTTCCTCGTCATCATCAACGTCAGGTTTATCATCTTGGTCGTCTGACCAAGTGAACGAGGAGTTATTCAGTGCAGCGGAAGCTTGGAGGCGATAATTGTCCTGGGAGATGTTGTTTCTCGAGACCCAGTTCATAAGATAATTATACACTTCATCCTGAGCGTGAATTTCAACAGTGGATATGAACCGTGCAGTGATGGACTCGGACCAAGATTCAAGAGCGTACTTGATCAGAAAGGCGAAGGCGGCGAAGTAGGGTAGATATGTCATGCCAGGAAATATCATTTCCAGCAGGCCGATGAAGAGGCCCTGGCTCATGATGTTGTCTTGCTGGTCCTCCATCTTGGCGATGCTTTGAGATAAACGGTTGGAAGGAATTAGATGGTTAGGAAAATAATTATTTGAGTCTCTGAAAGCCTTTTTAATTACTTTGCAACTATCTAGAGCCTTGCTGCCTGGTTTCGTGAATGACATGCGCCGAGTTCACAGACCTGCCATCTTAAGACACGTATACGCGAGAGCCAATCACGTGAGGAAGCCGGAGTTGATCCAACATTTTGAGATCCGCTTTGACCATGTCGCGGGGCTTGGATAGAGAGAGGCAGCTTTTTAACGGTTTCAAGCCATTCCGTATGAGTCAGAGTTGACAAAACTAGATAGGCACCTATGGTGCTTGCGTACTGTAGTATGTTTTGAGGTGACAGCCGTGAGGCTCTAACTTATTCCCGTTCCCGCACCGTGGCCATCTATAAAAACCACCCAATACTTGCACGTGAATGTCATTAGAGGCTATGCTAAAAGCTGATGTATAGACATAATATTACACTCTTATCCACTCCACATCAATCACCAACCCTTTCTTCAGTAATTAGAACCGGCCTTGACCTGCAGACTATTAGAACAAGCTCATAAACGTGGCAAGCACCACAAGCGTAAGACCAAGTCCTCCAACTCTCATCTCACCAGCAGCATTTCTATCATCCGCCGCCTTCTTCTCCGCGGGTTGTCGTACCTTTGTCAAAGTAACATTGAAAGCAGGACTCTTCACTGCCTCACTAACGCCCTCCTCGCCTTCAACAAAAACAAACAGATCCAACGGCAGGTAATCGTATACCATGCGATCTTGCTGGAACCAGGTCTGGCATGTTCCATCTTTGAAGAACAATTCACTGTCGTACTCTGCGTCCGCAGAAGAATTCGTACGGTCGAATACCGCGCGCCATGCTGTTCGACCCTTCTTGTTGAGGTTGCTGGGATACATGCGTGCGTCGACGTATGGAGTCTCTTTGGAGGCATTGGACTCAAGGGCGTTGAAGTTGTAGTTTCCGATGTTGTTTAGAACATCGAAACCACGGATCTGCCAGCTCTTGATCTTAAGACCAGGACCGCTATCCATGGTGAATGTGATGGTTGAGTTGGTCTCCTTGTCCTCGTAGTCACCTGCAAAAGCCACTTTTGTATCATCACGTCCAACCTTTTCAATAGCAGGGAGGAGGTTTTGGAGAACTTTGCTGAGGATGGTACCGGTGACGTAGGGGTTTGCAGACGCTTCAAGACCACCGGACATGATGGAGATGACGATGTCGTAATCTGGAATGAGGACGGTTTGAGAGTGGTAGAGACCTAGATCGCCGCTCTTGGTGTAGATGTCGATGAGGCGGCCGTCAGAGGTGATGTTGTCGCTGCGAAGGATTTCCCATGGACCGCCGACTTGGTAGCCCCAGGAAGCGGTGTTGGCCTCGGGTTTCATCCACTTGCGCGTTTGAACGGGAGTGAGGAATTTGTTGCTGAGGATACCGTCGGCGAGTAGAAGCATATCAGAGACAGAAGAGAATATGCCACCAGCACTAAAAAAGTCAGTCAAAGCTATGACATCGAAGTATTTGACTTACGAGTCGAAAACAGCAAGAGTTGCGTTCCAGGTAGGCTCCTCTTCAGGAATGAAGAGATCATCCGTGGGAGGCGTCTTGTCGACATAAGTATGCTTCATACCAACAACATCAAGAATGTCACGCTTGACGACATCCTCAAAAGGCATGTCCTCAGCAGCCTCGATTACAAGACCGAGCAGAGCATGGCCAACGTTGGAGTAGATGGGATTGGTGAAGGGTGCATAAACCGGAGGTCGAAGGTTGACCTGCTCAAGAAGATCCTTTCTGGTACAAGGAGTAGTACCAGTAAGACCAGAGCAGTTGGGGCCTTTGCCCTTGGGAACCTCTGGAAGACCGTATGGCTGCCATGGTGCTGAACCAACGATGGCAAGATCCTGTGCCACTATTCACTGTTAGTTGGATAAGCAAGGTGTGTAATGGTGACTTACTATCAACGCCAACACCTGAAAGATGACTAACGAGTGATCCAACAGTGATATCCTCCCACTTCAACGAAAAGATATCATCATCCCCAGCTGTCTTATTCAACTCAGGCAAATACTTCAACACCGAAGCCTCCAGATCAATCTTATCACTAATACGCGCCGCCAAAGCCGTGAAAAGCTTGGAACCACTAGCAATTCGAAAGACAGTATCTTCATCTACCTTATCAGTGCCCTCACCGGGATTAGGCGGTGTCCACTGATATGTAAACAAAGACTCATCCTCATGAAGAGACTTTACACCAATGGAGAGAGCTGAAGTGTTGAATTGAGCGCCTATTTGAGCATCGAGACCTGCTTTGAGAAGTGATGCTGCTTTTTTGACTAGGGAGCTTTGGGAGGGTGATTGAGGTGCTGGGAAGACGGCGCCGAGGGGTGGACAGGCTTTTGCGTCGATGAGAGTGAAGGACAGAGCAGCTACAGCTGCAATTTTAGAAAGAGGGGGCATTATCAAAAGAATGAGAAATCAGCGAAGGATGCTTTGCATGTAACCCTCGAGATTGATACGTTGAGGGCTTTACTTATATACATCTCACATTGGCATGAAGATCTTGAGCTTCTCGGATTCCAATGCGTAAATCCTCTCAGCCCTCAAGGCTGAAAAATCTCACTATATTTCGTGTATAGCATCTTGGCTTTAATCTCGGACAGTGAATGCGAGCCGAATGAGGAAAAAGAACTGTTTTGGAAGGATTTAGCGTCTGACTGCGCCTACGATCTGAGTCCGAGATCTGAGTCCGAGCGGACCAATTGGGGATGAGGGGAGGTTGCGTGGAAGGATTGGAGATTTGGTGGGGTCTGCTGTAAGGCTGAGGCGCTGGGGGACGATCTGAGGGGAGTGGTCATCGTGGATATTGACAGCCGTTGGGCTACGCTTCTTCTTTTTTAATTCCTTGTTTTTGAGATTCATTTCAAGTTTAATTTATGCGTATTGACTAGGTATTCTTAGCATGCAAGTGGCTGGTTTGACATCCAATCTATCCCAATCTTGTCAATGCTGATACCCTCTGTCATAACCGCCATCTTGCTGCCCGCGTCGTTAATCAAGTCAACATCAGAGGAAATATTTATTATCTTCGTCAATAAATAGAACAGAAGAGTTCCATCATGAATCACTACAGTATCATCATAGCTCTCCGGCTATACCCTTGATCAGCTTCGCCTCATCCTCATAGCTGCTGCGCCCCGATCCATTTAGAATCCTCCCCCAGCAAACAAGCTCCATACACTGCCGAGGGGCTCTGTAAGCACAGTCGTCAAGATCAAGCAAGGATCATCAACACTGCGGGGAGAAGGATTCAGCCTAGGCCCCTACAATTACAGCGGGCACCCAAGCAAATAAAGGCACCGCGTTCACCCACGAAGCTCCTTTCATTTCTTAGGCTCGGACTCTCGATCTCGGACTCTTCTCTCAATTGAACATCAGCCCTAAGACAGAATTACGTCACTAGTGAAGTCATGTATTCAATTCCGTCGCAGTCACCGCCCAAGGCTTCGGGTCGTAAGGGTAGTAAGAAGGTTCGCACTGGCTGCATCACCTGCAAGTTCGTTAACTCCCGTCATTCGCTCACGTGTATCATTCACTAACAATTCTACAGGATACGCAAAGTGAAATGCGATGGTAAACAGGCACTATTTCTCTATCATATCATTTTCTAACAACCTCGCAGAAGGAAAGCCTTTTTGTCTACGATGCATCAAAACAGGTCGTCAATGCGACGGCTACCGTCCCTCTCCCAACTCCTCCCCAGAGCCTACATCCCTCTCCCCAGCTCCAGGCTTCAACACCCCCCAAGAAGTACGCGCCTTCGACCACTACCGTCTCCGCACAGCAAAAGTCCTCTCCGGCCCTATCGATGCTAATTTCTGGGGCGGCGTGGTTCTCAAGATGAGTTCCACCGAACCAGCTGTTCGACACGCCATCCTTGCTATCAGCAGTCTCCACGAAGCTGTTCAGGTCAAGAGTAGGAGTTTGAAGGAGATTGATACACGGTTTGCATTTAAGGAGTATGGAAATGCGATTACGTCGTTGAGGAATTGGGGGCAGAGGAGTGAACCGTCTGTTGTACCGTTGTTGGTTTGTGTGTTGTTTATTTGTGTTGAGTTCTTGATTGATCGCGATACAGCGGCGCAGATGCATATTTGTCAGGGACGGCATATTCTTTCTACGCTTGGGGATGGTAGATCACCGGCTATGGAGATGATTAAGCATTCTCTTGTGCCTGTCTATGCGCGACTGAGTCTTTCCAGCTTTCTCTTTGGCAGTCGGCCAGCGCCTATTCCTGCACATCTACGCAGCTGGAGCGACATGCCTGCGGTGTTCGCCACCATTGAAGAAGCTCGATATGCGCTTTACCTTCTTCTAGATGATGCCTTGCAATTCAGCACAAGCGCTCGAGTTCCGATCTACAACCCGAATGCCGAACCAGAAGAGATTCACAAGCTTCAGAATGAGCAGCAGCGTCTTCTCTCACAATTGAGTCGATGGCACGCCGCCTTCACTGTCACAACATCAATGAGCCCTCAATCTCCTTCTCTCGAAAACTCTCTCAACGTCCTCCGCATTTATCACCAGTCGACGCTCATCTGGGTCTCCACTGCCCTGGACACAGACGAGACAAAGCTCGATCAGTTCATACCCAACTTTGCAAACATCATCACTCTCGCATCAACAATCATCAGCTCCGTCCCCTCCAACGCGAAACTCGAGCCTTTTAGCTTCGAAACGGAGATTATACCGCCTGTGTACTGGACAGCGATAAAGTGTCGTCATCCGCTGCTTCGTCGCGCAGCGCTTAAGCTCTTGACGCGGAACCAGATGCGCAATCGTAGGGAGAATCTCTGGCACGCTCGTGAAACAGCTATTATTGCTGCGCGAAGTATTGAGATTGAGGAGTCAGAGTTCGACTACCCTCTCGATCTTGACTTTACGATGGATCCCTTCATTGCTCCCAGTCCAAGTGGTTTGAGCGAAGTATCCGCCGAAGCAAACGCTGCATTCGACCTGTTTACTTGCGATCCCAAGAAGATCAAAGTCGACATCTCACAACCTCCAAGCTTACCTCCCCCGCCTCCATCATTCACCGATCCAACACCTGAGGAAATCCTCTCTGGTTCACCGTGCAGTTTGGCGTCGAGTCGCTCATCTCCTACTCCTACGCCCGAACCTGTGTCGCCTATATCAGCGGCGCTCGAAGGCATTCAGCACTTGGATTCTGCGGCGCTCAAGTCAACGAATCTTGAGTCGCCGTATGATGTTTCGGAGAGTAGGAGGATCAAGAATGCGCTTATTGGACCGGCGGAAGATGGTGGCATTTGGGTAACATTCTTTCGAGATCCTGAGCCGGGAGAGACGTCGTGGAAGGTTACGAGGGAGTTTTTGAGATGTTGAAGTATTTGATGAGTGTCATGATTGAATTGGAGGTTGCTGGATATGCTGTTATGTATTATATACCCATCTTTTGTTTATTTATAGACTTCATTGTTTTGTGCACCTCACCGAATATGAATTTCTTATTACAGCTGGCTGTTGCTCCCCTACAAAGTGCAACATTTCAACATTACAGTACATCTTGGTTTTGTTCTTGATAAGTAATTTCCAAGTTGTATACTACTAAATTGATTATTCTACACAGTAAGGTTCAACGTTCTTTTTTGGTAATGACATGTCTTCTGTGTCCTCCTCAAACTTCATGCCGGAGTGAAGCAGCTACCCTAAATGAAGAGCCAATACAGCAAGTTCGCGTGACAACTCACGAGGCTCGCCGATGAGAATGCTTCCACTACATGCTCTTTGTTTACTTTTTATTGGAACTGAAATCTCACTCATAACGGTCTATTTTCTCTTGTGATAAGACATAGTTCTCGGTGCATGTAATCTCCACTCAATTTGGACCAAACACTGCTAGCGACACCAACGCGGAACGACGAATCTTGAGCGCGTGCAATCGAAGTCACAAAGAAAGCAGCATTGTTGATGCAGGTGTCATTATTTCTGGGTATCATTATGTGCTATACGCTTATTCTCAACCTCTAGCAGTCTCTCGCCTGGCAGACTCTGCCACCAATTTTCTCCTCTTATTCCTCTCATCCTGCTCAGCCAATACCCTTGCCGTTAACGATGCCGCAAATTCATTGTTGATGCCACTGATCCTGGAATCGTCTGGCTTCTTCTCCTTCGCAGCCTTGTCTTCCTTCTCCACATCATCGCCCTTGCGCTTCTTCTTCTTTTCCGACTTGTCCTTCTTCAGGGTATGTGTAAGCCCTTGACTCTTGAGGTTCTCGATTCGCTTCTCCAATCGCTCGATATCCGCCTCGGCGTTGGCAAGAAGTGGAATGATGTTATCTTGCTCAAATTCGGCACCGCACTCCGGACACGCCTTTTCTTGGATCTCCTTCATAGCGACATCGGCAAAGACATGGCCACAGGGCACCAAGTACACAGACTTGACAGCAGGGCCAAGCTCCTTCATGGAGATGGGGCACACCCACTTGTCGCCGTTCTTGGAAACCTTTAGCTTCGCCACGTCTCGTAGTGACTTGATGCCCAGGCTCGCCGGGGTGACGTCAACTGGCTCATCGGAGGGCATAAGACCTTTGATGATCGCTTCGTAATTGTATAGACGGCCGCGCCAATCGGAGACAAGAGTATCGACGTCGAGGAATTCGCCGCTGAGAGCGCAGTGAGCCCACGCGTGAGACAGTGATTCAAGGGCTGTCGCTTTCAGTTCGGATGTTGTGGGAGCGCGCGCCGCATTTTTGACGAGCTCGCGACGCTTGGGGATGGAGCCGCCGTCGTTACCCATAATTGATGAGTTGCGGATGTCGCGTAGTCGTGGAAAAGTGATGGATGCGGGAGGCGATACCGGCGCAGTAATTCGGGGTCCGTAGTGACAAGGGCTGACGGCACGAGAAGAGAGATGGGCGTGGGAGAGGTGTATGGGATGAATTAATTGAGAGTTTTGTAAGACTGAGGCGATTCCTCGAATTCAGTCGAGATGGCGCTTATCGATAAGGATAAGGACGATGCAAGCTTAAAGTAGCGGGACAGTGTGAACACGGATCGTACGGTGCGATTTGCAACATTGAGTTAAGCGCTTTGCTTCATACAATCTCTAATACAGCTCAGTGACGGATATTAATATGTCTTCATGCATACGGGTTATCATGAGTCTTTTTAAATCGTTGCTCCTCCAGATGATCTGTTTTAAAAAGCTGCTTGAATATCAGTGATGAATATTGACACTGTAATGGCACCTCGTTAGCGCTCCACCCCTGGCCCGCCATTTCCAAACTTGTTCCATCTAATGACCTCCGCCCGACCCAAGCTCATCAACCTTCAACTTCAACCTCCCCGGTGCTATGCACCTTTCTTAATACCACCCCGGTCGTTACCCTCGAAGGCGCTCAACTGAACTGAGCGTCTCCTCTCAATATTTATATTTTGGAAACGTCTCAGCCACCTCCCCAACAAGCAACACGTGCACGCGCTGCCTCGCTCGAAGCTTAATTACGATCTCCCCCTCCACCTCGTACGCTCCTCTACGAAAACGCCCGACTGCGATCGAGCGCTCGATATTCAAGTACATGCGACGTTGATCGCTCTCACACCAGTGCCGCGACGGCATCATGGCGCAAGCACAGCAGGTCGCCCTGGACCGGCTGGACAACATCTCCCGCGCTCTAAAATCAAGGTCGGTTTCACCATGTGACGGTTTGGTAGGGCGAAGCGGTCTAATACTCCCACAGAACGAGCGATGATTTGCGAAAACGATCCGCCGTGCAGCTTCGCGAGCTTGTAGCAGTCTGCCATCGAGACCTCAGCCCCGAGCAATTCCAGGCTTTCTACAACGCAGTCAACAACAAGATCACACAGCTTATTACACATGGCAACGACTCGTCCGAGCGACTCGGAGGCATCTATGCCCTCGATGCGCTCATCGATTTCGACGGCGTCGACGTCGGAGTCAAATACACGCGTTTCACACAGAACCTAAAGACCATTCTTCGAGGCAAAGACATCAACCCCATGCAACCAGCAGCGATTGCGCTCGGAAAACTATGCCGACCCGGCGGCGCGATGATATCAGAAGTGGTGGACTCAGAGGTTAATACCGCTCTCGAGTGGCTACAGAACGACCGCATCGAAGAACGAAGATATAGCGCTGTCCTCGTTCTCCGCGAACTGGCCCGTAGTGCCCCGACGCTGATGTACCAATATATACCGACAATCTTCGACTGGATCTGGATAGGACTCCGAGACCCTCGACAGCTTATTCGGGCAACATCAGCAGAAACAGTTAGCGCCTGTTTCCGTATCCTTCGTGAACGAGACCAGGACATGAAGCAACTGTGGATGGACAAGATCTACAATGAAGCGAGATCTGGTCTCAAGGTGAACACTGTCGAGTCGATTCACGGCTCGCTGCTGGTCCTGAAGGAACTGCTCGAGCAGGGAGCTATGTACATGCAGGAGCATTACCAAGAAGCATGCGAAATTGTCTTCAAACACAAGGATCACAGAGATCCGACCATTCGAAAGACCGTGGTTCTTTTGATCCCAGACCTTGCCAGCTACTCGCCAGCTGACTTTGCGCACACTTGGCTGCACAAGTTCATGGTATACCTATCGGGTATGTTGAAGAAGGACAAGGAGCGCAATGATGCTTTCCTCGCCATTGGTAACATAGCCAATTCGGTGAAAAGTGCCATTGCTCCGTACCTCGATGGCGTGTTGATCTACGTGCGCGAAGGTCTCAGCCTCCAGTCCCGCAAGCGAGGTTCAGTCGACCCTGTCTTCGACTGCATTAGTCGTCTTGCCGTTGCCGTTGGTCAGACTCTTAGCAAATACATGGAGGCACTCTTGGATCCTATCTTTGCGTGCGATCTCACCCCCAAGCTCACGCAGGCTCTCGTCGATATGGCCTTCTACATCCCGCCCGTCAAGCCAACGATCCAGGAGAGACTACTTGATATGCTCAGCGTAGTTCTCTGCGGCGAACCGTTTAAACCACTTGGCGCTCCACAACCAAACACCCTCAGCTCCGTCCCGATTATTCCCAAAGACGCAAAAGACCCCCACGCTTACGAGCACCGAAGGGCCGAGGTCAAGTTGGCGCTCAACACTCTTGGTAGCTTCGATTTCTCGGGACATGTTCTGAACGAGTTTGTTCGAGATGTCGCCATCAAGTACGTTGAAGACGAGGATCCAGAAATCCGTGAGGCAGCGGCCTTGACATGTTGCCAATTATACGTTCGCGATCCGATCGTCAACCAGACAAGTTACCATGCGCTTCAGGTTGTGGGTGACGTGATTGAGAAACTTCTTACAGTCGGAGTCTCAGACCCTGAACCGAATATCAGGCGGACAGTTCTGGCGGCTCTCGACGAACGATTTGACAGACACTTGGCCAAGGCCGAAAACATCCGTATCTTATTCTTTGCGCTCAACGACGAGGTCTTCTCCATTCGAGAAGTTGCCATCTCTATTATCGGCCGCTTGGCTAGGTACAACCCAGCATATGTCATTCCTTCACTACGAAAGACTCTTATTCAGATGCTCACTGAGCTCGAGTTCTCCGATGTCGCCCGGAACAAGGAGGAGAGCGCAAAGCTGTTGAGCCTCTTGGTTCAAAACGCACAATCCCTCATCAAACCTTATGTCGAGCCCATGATTTCAGTACTTCTCCCCAAAGCCAAGGACAGCAACCCATCTGTTGCTGCTACTATTCTCAAGGCTATCGGTGAGCTTGCGACTGTGGGCGGTGAGGATATGATGCCTTACAAGGACCGACTAATGCCAATTATTCTCGAGGCGCTACAGGATCAGAGCTCTAACGCGAAACGAGGTGCCGCCCTACATGCTCTGGGACAGCTTGCGAGCAATTCTGGATACGTCATTCAACCATACATCGAATACCCACAGCTGCTCGAAATCTTGCAGAGCATCATCCGAACCGAAGGACAACAAGTACCGCTGCGACAGGAGACGATTAAACTCATGGGTATTCTTGGCGCTCTGGATCCTTACAAACACCAGGTAAATCTGGCGAAATGGCGAAAATTGAAGCAGCTATTGACACCAGATCAGGCCGAGGAACGAACACCGGATTCTCGACGTGGCGAGGCCAACCAACTAACAGACATTTCTCTCATGATGACCGGATTGACACCCTCTAACAAAGAGTACTTCCCAACTGTTGTGATTAATGCTCTTCTCCAGATCCTGAAGGACTCTTCGTTGGTCCAGCACCATGCCGCCGTCATTGAAGCCATCATGAACATCTTCCGCACCCTTGGCTTGGAGTGTGTTTCGTTCCTTGATAGAATCATACCGGCATTCCTACAGGTCATCCGATCGGCAACCTCGACAAGACTCGAGTCTTACTTCAATCAGCTGGCCACTCTTGTCAGCATTGTGCGACAACACATACGAAATTACCTGCCGTCAATTGTCGAGATCCTGCAGGAGTACTGGCATACCTCACCTTCACTACAGACTACGATTTTGTCCCTAGTCGAGGCCATTTCGAGGTCACTCGAGGGCGAATTCAAGATTTACCTGGCTGGGCTGCTACCACTGATGCTCGGTGTTCTTGACAAGGATACTTCCACCAAGCGCACACCATCCGAGAGGGTGATGCACGCCTTCTTGGTCTTTGGCGCAAGCGCTGAGGAGTACATGCATCTCATCATTCCCGTCATCGTCAGGACATTCGAGAAGCAGGGTCAACCTACGTTCATCAGAAAGCAGGCCATCGACACGATCGGCAAGATCTCTCGCCAAGTGAACCTTAACGACTTTGCTGCGAAGATCATCCACCCTCTCACACGCGTCTTGGACATGGGCGAGCCTGTCCTCCGTACCGCTGCTCTAGATACGCTCTGTGCGCTCATCCAACAGCTGGGCAAAGACTATCTACACTTTATGGGTACTGTCAACAAGACCATCAATCAGCACCAGATCCAGCACTCCAACTACGAGCTACTTGTGAGCAAACTTCAGAAGGGAGAGTTGTTGCCACAGGACTTGAGCTCCGGGGCTGGCTTTGCTGATGGCGCGGACGAGACTCCATTTGCCGATCAAGGCACCAAGAAGCTGGAGATGAACGCTATTCATTTGAAGGCTGCTTGGGACACCAAGGGCAAATCCACAAAGGAGGATTGGCAAGAGTGGCTGCGACGCTTCAGTACAACGTTGCTCACCGAATCACCAAACCATGCTCTTCGAGCTTGCGCCAGCCTCGCCAGCGTGTATCTACCTCTGGCTCGAGAGCTCTTTAACTCGGCGTTCGTATCTTGCTGGAGCGAGCTTTACGAACAGTTCCAGGACGAGCTGATCCAGAACATTGAGAGCGCTATAAAATCCGAGAACGTGCCACCCGATCTGCTTGGCCTCCTACTCAACCTCGCCGAGTTTATGGAGCATGACGACAAGGCTTTGCCGATCGACATTCGAGTTCTCGGTAGGGAGGCAGCTCGCTGTCACGCGTACGCAAAGGCCTTGCACTACAAGGAACTCGAGTTCCTGCAGGACCAGAGCAGCGGTGCAGTCGAGGCCCTGATCGTTATCAACAATCAGCTCCAACAGTCCGATGCTGCTATCGGTATTCTCCGCAAAGCTCAGCTGTATAAGGAGGGCATCCAGCTGCGGGAGACCTGGTTCGAGAAGCTGGAGCGCTGGGAAGAGGCGCTGGCGTTTTATGAAAAGCGTGAGGAGGAGGTGCCTGAGGACCAGGCGATTCCCGTGGACATTGTCATGGGTAAGATGCGTTGTTTGCATGCTTTGGGAGAGTGGGAGGCTTTGGCTTCATTGACTGGCAGCACTTGGGCCAATTCTACGCCTGAGGTTCAGAGAATGATTGCTCCTCTTGCCACGGCTGCTGCATGGGGTCTGAATAAGTGGGATTCCATGGACAACTACCTCTCATCGCTCAAGAGGTACTCACCCGATCGATCATTCTTCGGTGCGATTCTGGCACTCCATCGCAACCAATTCCGCGAGGCGATTGCATGCGTTCAGCAAGCTCGCGAAGGCCTGGATACCGAGTTGAGTGCGTTGGTTAGTGAGTCGTACAACCGAGCATACCAGGTCGTTGTTCGAGTACAGATGCTTGCTGAGCTTGAAGAGCTCATCGTCTACAAGCAATGTGATGAGAAGAAGCAGGCCATAATGCGACGAACCTGGGAGACTCGATTGAAGGGTTGTCAGAGAAACGTCGAAGTTTGGCAACGCATGCTCAGACTACGGGCCATAGTTATTGCACCGACGGAGAACATGCACATGTGGATCAAGTTTGCCAACCTTTGCCGCAAGTCTGGACGAATGGGACTGGCTGAGAAGTCTCTCAAGCAGCTCATTGGAACCGACGCCCCTCTCATATCAGCAATTCCTTACTGGAATGAGCAGCGACAGCAGGTATCCAACCCCAGAGCTGCACCGGCGGCACAGGTCATCTATGCCGTGCTCAAGTACCAGTGGGAGCTTGGACAGCAGCTACCCGTCAACAAGAAGGGTAACATTCCGGAGAAGACGCTGTATTGCCTGCGCAAGTTCACCAACGATGCTGCACATCGTCTTGAGGTTGCCAGAGCTCACCTCGCTGCCCAGGCTGGTAACGATGTCAACATCACTGGCGACTACGGATTCCAGAACCCGATGGATCCTACTCTCATCAGCCCACATACCTCGCGCGCGTTGTATGACCAAACGGTCCTCCTGGCCAAGTGCTATCTGCGACAGGGAGAGTGGCTGATCGCGCTCAACAAGGACGATTGGCAGTACACCCAGGTTCAGGATATTCTTCTGTCTTACTCTCAGGCGACCAAGTACAATCCTCGATGGTACAAGGCCTGGCATGCTTGGGCGCTGGCCAACTTTGAGATTGTGCAGACACTCACAGCCGGAAATGAAGGACACTTGTCGAGGACAGACCAAAGTATGGTGATTGATCACGTCGTTCCCGCTGTCAAGGGCTTCTTCAAATCCATTGCACTGTCACAGGGAAGCTCGCTACAGGATACGCTTCGATTGTTGACACTCTGGTTCACCCACGGTGGAAGTGTAGATGTCAACGTGGCCGTTACCGAAGGCTTCGCTAATGTCAGCGTCGACACATGGCTCGAAGTCATTCCTCAACTGATCGCCCGCATCAACCAGCCTAACAAGCGAGTTCAGCAATCGGTGCACAACCTTCTTGCAGATGTCGGACGAGCTCATCCTCAGGCTCTGGTTTATCCTCTCACTGTCGCCATGAAATCTTGGCAGAACACGCGTAGATCTCGTTCTGCAGCTCAAATTATGGATAGCATGAGACAGCACAGCGCAAACCTGGTCGCTCAAGCAGACACGGTCAGTCATGAACTTATCCGCGTGGCTGTCTTGTGGCATGAGCTCTGGCACGAGGGACTGGAGGAAGCTTCGCGGTTGTACTTTGGTGATAGCAACATCGAGGGCATGTTTGCAACACTTGCGCCTCTTCACGAACTTCTGGAGCGTGGACCCGAGACTCTGCGCGAGATTTCTTTCGCACAGGCTTTCGGACGAGACCTTAAGGAGGCGCAGGATTGGTGCCGACAGTACGAGACTAGTCAAGACGTCAACGACCTGAACCAGGCGTGGGACCTGTATTATCAGGTATTCCGCAGAATAAGTAGGCAGCTACCGCAGGTGACCACCCTGGAGTTGACGTACTGCTCGCCCAAGCTTCTTAACGCGAAGAACCTGGACCTGGCAGTACCAGGCACATACAAGAGCGGACAGCCCATCGTGAGGATAATGTCCTTTGACACAACGTTTAGTGTTATCAACTCTAAGCAACGTCCACGAAAGCTCAACGTCAACGGCAGCGACGGCAAGTCGTACGCTTTCCTGCTAAAGGGCCACGAGGACATCCGCCAGGACGAACGAGTTATGCAGCTGTTCGGCCTGTGCAACACGCTCCTGGCCCACGACTCGGAGTGCTTCAAGCGCCACCTCAACATCCAGCGCTACCCAGCCATCCCGCTCTCGCAGAATAGCGGTCTGCTCGGGTGGGTTCCCAACAGCGACACCCTGCACGTTCTTATTAGGGAGTATCGTGAGAGTCGCAAGATCCTGCTCAACATCGAGCACCGCATCATGCTCCAGATGGCGCCTGACTACGATAACCTCACCCTGATGCAGAAAGTCGAGGTGTTTGGTTATGCCCTCGACAACACCACGGGACAGGACCTGTACCGAGTTCTCTGGCTCAAGTCGAAGTCCTCTGAGGCTTGGCTTGAGAGACGAACTAACTACACTCGTTCTCTTGGTGTCATGTCGATGGTGGGATATATTCTGGGACTGGGTGATCGTCATCCTTCCAACTTGATGCTTGACCGCGTCACTGGAAAGATCATTCACATCGATTTCGGTGATTGTTTCGAGGTGGCGATGAAGAGAGAGAAATACCCGGAGAGGGTTCCTTTCCGACTCACTCGCATGTTGACGTATGCTATGGAGGTTAGCAACATTGAGGGTAGCTTTAGAATCACATGCGAGAACGTGATGAGGGTTCTACGAGACAACAAAGAGAGCGTCATGGCTGTTCTCGAAGCGGTAAGTCGCCCCCTCTTCTCACTGATACATCTCATACTGACATTCACAGTTCATCCATGATCCTCTCCTTACGTGGCGTCTCACAAACGCCGCATCCCCAACAGGCCCCAACTTCAACTCCGACCACGACACAGCCATGCCCGTCCCCGGCGGTGTCCGCGCCCGTCGCCAATCCATCCTCGACAGCGACGTCGCACCCTCCGAACTCCTCAACGCCCCTGAACCATCAATCCAGACCCGCGCACGCGCCCGCACAAACAGTTCAGCGGGTGAAGCCATGACCAACGGCGGTGCACCAGAGGTAGAGAGCCAGAACGCGAGGGCGGTGGAGGTCCTGGACCGCGTGCAGCAGAAGCTCACGGGTCGGGACTTCAAGAACAACGAGGAGCTGGATGTCATTGCGCAGGTCAACAAGTTGATCATGGAGGCTACGAAGCTGGAGAATCTGTGCCAGCACTACATAGGATGGTGCAGCTTCTGGTAGAATTCTCTACAGAGAAGAGAAGAGAAGAGAGAGTTGCAGGGGGAAATGGGATTTGCTTCAAGAGTGCGGGAGTTGGGGGGTTGTTGATATCAGGGACGTTCTTCTTCTTCATTCTTGGACGTTACAAAATATTCGCATGCATGTATAATACGAGCATTGAACCCGAGTCGTGTTGTATTTCTATCTTAATCAACATTGTCCAACATTCTAGACCATCATCTCCCCTGTCTATAGCTCATCGCGAGATCTGGGCTTCTTGGGCTGGCTTCCAACATCCCATCTCGAAAAGTCACAAGCAGCAGGTGTGCCGATCTCCATCCTGTAAACGCACTTCTCGCTCTCACTGACCCTCCACAGCTCCTCCGTCTCCGCACATCCCAGCCACACATCCGTCCTCCTCTGCGGTCCATTCCAGCACTGCTGACCGTCCTCATACCTCAACACCATTCTCTCTCCCCTACCAAGACTCTTGCCATCGATCCTATCCTCTTCATCCGCCATCTCTCTATCGATGCGCTTGAAATTGCCCATGTTGCTTTGACCATGGCCCTTCTTGGATTTCTGCTTCGTGCTGCCTAGCCAGCATTGCTCGTAGGTGTACTCGCCCGCCTCGAGAGTTACACACTTGTCCTTCAGGGCACGGAAGATATCGTCGGGGCCGTAGTCAAAGTCGAGATCGGCTTGTTCGATGGAGAGAGTGGACTTTTTGTCGGAGAGGTCGCGGTTGGCAGAGTCGAGGGCTTCGCGGGCGGCGCGGACGAGGGTGGATTCTTTTCCGGGGGATGAGTTGTCGGCGAGGATGCCGTTGGTGATGGCCCAGACGCGGAGGTTGTCGAGGGAGGTGTGGATGAAGGCTCGGACGGGGGGAGGGAGGTAGGCCTCAAAGTTGTAGACTAATCTGTTAGCAAAGAATGTACCTCCTTGGGAGAGTTGACTTACGGATATCAGTATCGCTTCCCTCGCCCTCCTCAAACTCACTCCAATTAACACCGGCATTCTCCCCATCCTCCTTGAGAACACTGAGAACATCCTCATCGCTAACAACCTCCTCCTTGCTCTCCGCCCGACGAGCCGAATAATCCTCAAAAGACCGAATCGCCGCTTTGACACCCTCATCGTTGAAGTTGGGATTATAATCAGTCTTGAACTTTGTCAAAAGATCCTCGAGTTCACCGACTCGCTCCTTGAGGGCATCACGCTGGGTGACCACCTTATCCAGTGTATCCCTAAGCTCATTGACGCGAGTCTTTGCAAGACCAACAAGAACACCAAGCTTTCCAGTACCTGGACCTTCACGAACAACCTTGCCCTTATCCTGCTGTTCAGCATCACGGTGCTTCTGCGCAAGTTCTTCTTTCTTGACCTCCAGCGCCGCAATCTCCTTATTGAGATCCTCCACCTTCTTCTCAACCTTTTGCCTCAGATCCTTAGCCTCGCTGACCATCTTGCCTCTCTTCATCGCAGCCTTCTGCAACGCCTTCTTCTTCTCATCCTCCAAGCGTCTGTACTCCTTTCCGATCTCGGCACATTTGTTCTCGCACTTGACACCGCCTACACTGCCGTACTCCTCTGACCCATCGCAGCAGAGCTCGAAATCGCACACGCCGTCGTTGACGTACAGGAATGGAACGTACATGCCAATGTGTCCCTTGTTCTCGCACCAGAAGCCGGGCAGGGCGTTGGTGGTGTTTGTGGTGCCGGAGATGGAGCCCGCGAGAGGTTGTTCGGGGGAGAGAGGATCGAGGTTGGCGCAGGCAGCGGTGCCTGGTTCGTCTGAGCCATCGGGACAATCGCACGTGTTGTCGTTGACTCTGTCAAGACTCAACTTGATCGCTGCGTTGGTGATGCAAGAGAATTCATCGCCCTCGTAGTGAGAAGCAACTAAAAACCACCTGTTAGCTCCCCCAAAGCTTCACTTCGATCGTTGGCATTCATACATTCTGGGCCAACACCTCTAGGCACACTGCCAGCAGCAGCCAGGGTGAAAGCATAGATAGCGCCCAGAAGCGCCAGAGAATTCGGGTGTTGCATTGTTTCTGGTGGTTTTTTGTGTAATGGCTCCAGAAAGAGGAATTGGAGGTTGGAGTTGGAGTTGGCCAGGTCAGCTATAACTGACTTTGGGGGACAGGGGAGCATTCCAGAGGGAGGTCTCCACTGTAAAAGCTCCCCTGGGCGGTAAATGTTCGGGAGGATCTGAGACGCGGAAGTAAATCCGTGCCTGGGGGAGGAAGGGCACTAAAGGTGGGGGGGGGACGAGAAAAAAGAACAAGAACTAAAGTAAACCCCTCCAACACCAGCAAAACATCATCACCATCTAGACTACCTTAGAACACTGTTGATCAGAAGCAACATGGCCCCCAACGATGAAGAGTCTCGCAAGGCTCTAGCAACACTCATAGCGACAGCCACAACCGTCCTCGAACAACTCCAATCAACACTCACCACCATCCAACGCAACCCTCTCACCCCAACAACACCCTCCTCCTCCTCCGAAACAACCTCCATAAACGCCCTATCCCTCGCCCGCGACACATCCCTCCTCATCCGCGCCCACTCAACAAAGATCTCCCTCCTCATAATAAACGAGCCCTTCACCCCCAGCGCCATCAGCACCGTGATCCGCGAGCTCATCAAAGGTCCCATCCCGGGCCTCGCCACCGCCGCGCAAGCCTGCACCCCCGATCTCTACACCAGCGTCGTGCGGAAAGAACTCGCATATCGATGTCAGAAAGTTTTAGTTGAACTGTGGGGTCTGCTGAAGCGTGTTCCTGATGATGGGAGGGTTATACCGTCTGTGGAGAGGAGTGGGAGTAAGGGGAGTTTGGTACTGACGGGAAAGCTTTGGGATGCGTGTGATGAGGTTGTTAAACTTGCGGATTTGGGGGTTGGGGGGTTTTATGTGAGAAAGGCGGAGGAGTGGAGGGATACGCTGAAGGATGTTATGGAGGAGTTGAAGGAGTGGGGAGAAGAGGAGGATGATGACGAAGACGATGTTGATGCTCTGGCCGATGACTTGAACAATACCTCCCTCACGGATCAAGAAATGCTCGACGACCTCATGAACTCCTCCTCCGCCATTCCCAAATCTGACCCCGATAAGATCCGCCCCCGTCTCGACTCAACCCTCAAGCGCCTCCGAATGATCGTCCTTCTGTACCAAGCCCTCTCCAAGCGACGCTTCAAGAAACTCCCCAAGGACACCACCACAGGCGACATTCCCTCCAAGCTGGACAAGGCAGCGAGTGTTCTCGAGACGTTGCCGCATAAATTCGGGGACTTGGCTGGTGCGTTCTACGAGCTTGATGCGGAAGAGATTGATACGCTCATGGAGGATTGTTTTGAGAGTGCGGTTGGCGTTAGTGAGGTTCTGAAGCTTGGGTGGGAGGGGGAGAGTGATGAGTTTAGTGAGTGGATGGAGAAGTTCAAGGTGGAAGTCAAGAAGACATAGACAGATCAAGAAGCAAAGAATAAAACATTTGATACCAGTGAGCATTGTGTTGATCCTCGTGGCATAGATATTACATGCCCGTTATCTGTATAGACTACTACACATGGTGCTCTTATACAAAGTACATTCCCCGACAACGCTTCTTCCGCCCGTCGTATGTTTAAAAAGCCTATGCATCCCAAAATCCCTCTCTTGCCTGACAAAACTCCCATCTAAACGTGTCTCTGTTCCGCAGCAGGTCGACCCGTCACTGTTGTAAAGCCAGAATGTCCGAGTTGCTTAGCCTCATGCTCTGCCTCGTCCACAGGCGCGGGAGTTTCTGGTGTGATCATGACAGCCGGAGCAGCGAGAGAACTAGGGACAACTTCTGTCTTGGCAGCTGTCACACCTTCAACGTGCTCTGCCTCTGCATCCTCCTTCTCGTCCTCCTTCACTTGTGAGAGTGGTCGGCCATGTGTATCGTGAGACTCTCCCTCCTCGTCACGACGCATCTGACCATTTTCGAGATCGGCACCGACCATTTGAGCGAGACTGCTAAAGTTGAACATGGGCTCGGATCCGGCGCTTCCGCCGTCTCGTTCTCCGTCGTCACTGTAGGCACCGAGGCTCAGTCCACTAGACCGAGGACCCAAGTCGCCGCCCAAGTAATCAGGCCCTGTGTATGTGCCAACAGGACTGTCGTTGACTGAAGACCCAACCGAGGAGGCATTGCTCATCTGCCTAAGATGTGATCCTCCACGGGAAGGTCCAGCCGGTAGTGGCAAAGAACTCGATGATGATGTTGGTCCAGCCTGGCTGTCAGATGCGCCTCGATCCACTCCCTTGCCTTTTCCAGCGGGCCCATCGTCCTTGGCCTTGGGTTCTGCTGGTGAATCCGGGGTGCTCGAAGCTTGTGATGCCCTAGACATTGTAGCTTCAACACGGAGATTGCTGGCAGTACTGTTGCCTCGTCGTCGACCCAATCCTCCGAGTGACAAGCTACTAGCGCTCGCACCACTTGCACTCCCACTGTAGGGATTTCCACCCTTCTTGGCGGCTTTACGTTCCTCTTTCTCTCGTCTCTTAGTCTCCTTTCGAATAGCCTTTTCCTCCTTTCGTTTGCGCTCTTCTTCAGAAGCAAGAGAAAGACGAACAGCCTCCATAAACATCATCTCCTCAAGTTCGTCCATGCGACTCCTTCTTCCTGTACCGTTCCGTGAAGATCCCCTAGCTCCAGGTTCCGGTCCCTCACTCGCGTCGTCCTGTGCGCCGTCTGCTTGACCCTGTCCACTGGGGCTGGGACTAGCATTTGAATCGTTGTTTCCAGTATTCCTTCGGCCAAATCGGCTAGGGCGAAGAATCGATCTCTGTTCGTTTCCGCCCATGAGAAATGCAGCCGTGTGAAGGGCAGTGGCCGCTGCAGCTCTTCGTGCTTGGTGGTTCCTCGCTGATGCAAGTTTCGACGCCCAGTCGGGACGCACGCGATCGGTGGTAATGACATTCGGCGCGTTCGCAGACAAACTATGTGCGCGTCGACGGCCGGGTATGGGTGGGGTCTGTAGTGTGCTGTTTAGTGAAGTCTGCGACGACATGGCTGTACCATGCGATGGGCCGCCCGAGTAGGCAAGGCCTCGGCGGAAGGGAGGAGGGTCGTATGTGACGCCGAATTCGGGCTGTTGGCAGTAGGGACATGCCGAGGGCTCCGAGATAAGCATCTCGGGCGGATCGTCCGGGTTGAGACCCTCGTTGGGGTCTCGAGCTTCACCATTGGGGTGATGCTCAGGAAGGTGAGGTTCGGCGCGCTTGATCTGAACAAAGCATTCGCTGCAGATATTCTGGTCACAGCATCTGGTGCGGTTCAGATAAGGAGGATATGTTAGGAAGCAGATAGGGCACTCCTCAGCGTCTTTGTACAGGAAAACCTCCATGGGTTGACCGTTCACAAAGGGATCATGAGGGAGCGCGATCTCCTTGGGCGTCAAATCGGTTGAAGATGCATTTCGAGAACCGCCGCTGAGCGCAGCAGCAAGAGCCTTGGCTCGAGGCTTGAAAGGCGACTTGCTCGCTCCAGGTGTCGACGGCGAAGGGAGACCGGAGGGAGTGTTTGATCCACTGCGATCCGATGCGGCAGAAAGTGTCCTAGGTCCCATAGGCACCGTCAAGTTCTGGAGGTTCTGGCTCGAAGAAGATGGATTCTCTGCAGGTGGAGGTTGCGGGATCAATTCTGGGTCGGGAGGCGCATCGGCGGGGGGGATAGGAAGGCCACGGGCAGCAGCGACGAGTTGATGCTCGGCCCAGCTCGAAGACCAGTCATTAAGGCCTCGCCAGAATGGCGCAAGCTTTCTCTCTATCTGTGTGATGTCAGCTTACCGATAAGAACAAACAAGGCAAAGAAACGCACCTGTAGCTGCCTCACGACAGGTTTGCTAAAGTCCTCAGTACCAGTGTAGGTGCCCAACGTCACCAGATAACCTCCATCAACGTGCTCTTCGCGCATACTCCTCTCCCGCTCCTTCGCCCGAGCCACGCGCTCCCTTTCTAACCTCCTCGCCTCGCGCTCCTGCTTTGTCTCGCGACGCTCAAAGGGAACATCTGGTTGCTCACGATTGCGGGAGGAGCTGGGACCGATACCAAAGATGTTTATCTCTGCTCTGCTCATTCGTCGGTTCGATCTCGAGTTGGCGGTTTGTAGATGCTCGCGCACTGAGGGATCGCCGGGACCTGCATATTGGCGAGGATCGCCCTCGGGGCGAGACTCTTTTGTGTTGGAGTTGCCCATGGTGAAGATGTGAAGGAGAAGAGCGAGGAGAGCAGCGTGGTTATGTGGCGCGATGGCGCACTTGGGCTGGTCTTATCTGGCGTGGACCAGGGCAGGGGTGTTGTCGTCAACGATGGTCGTGAGGAGAAATGAGAGAGAGTTGTTGCAGAGGAGATGAAGTTGAAGTTTGAGTTGTGTTTTGTTGTGTTGAGCGATATCGAGTGAGACAAGAGCAAGGAGCAAGCTTGGTCTCGATAGGAAGAGTTACCGAATGTCCCGCGATGGGTTGGGATGGGGATTGGAGCTGATGCAGGTGGGGACACGATAGAATGGGGGAGGGGCCGGGCGTCAGACGACGGGGGTCACCACAGAGGGCATCTCGCTTGGGGCCGATAGTGTATGGAGAAGGTGGTATTGACAGCCTGGGGTCTATGACTTAACACAGGCGTTTGATGCGTAATGTATCGTGATCAAAGGAAGTTGGAGTCTTTGAAAGGATGATGATAATGGATGAGAGTGGAGCGATAACGGAACGTTTTGTTGGGATCAAATCAATTGATGTTGGGGGGAGGCAGCCTGTAACAAACGGCCAAAGGGTGCTGAAGCTAAAAGCCCAGAACAGCTGGTGGTCCCTGCTCTTTGACTGGTTTAGCTGAGATCGGATACTGGAGCCCGCGAGCCAGGCGGGCGGGTAAAAAATAGGTGAGAAAAGGTGCCTTAGTCCGCGGGGTAGCGCGAAGCTATTCAGTAATGGAATATCAAGAGGAAGTTCAGTAAGAAAAAGAGTAAGTTGTTGGTGTTGAAGGTTGGCAAGGTATGATCATGTTGATGACTGAGGAATCGAATACGTTGACAACTCACTCGCTCAATCCAACCCTACAAGCGTCGTAAGCTATCCTGGCAGAGCCCATCTCTTGGTGTAAACCTTGAACATGGTGATATTTCCACGCCGAACCAGTAGATATCTCTGCTCACCTGTATCTCTTGCGGATTGAGGCCCGCATCATCATAGCTCAGTTACTACAATCAACTAAATTTACCCTGGACTTTTGTTCTGTATTTTCTTTTCTTTTTTTGTTTGTTTCGAGAGATCTGCAGTCCTGACTCGGCATCGCCCATCAACGTCATGGACCGTCACTAGATTTGAAGATCCTTGAACCCAGAATGTCAAAAAAATCAAGAAACAAGCATTTTCTGTTTCACATGAAATCTTTGCAAAGTGGCTGATATGTTTCGAATTGTGCATTCAATTATGTACATAGTAATTGTGATTTCATGAATTACAGTTATCATGGTGAGAATATCAGACCATCATATGACCTCCGAATGATCCGGACGGTAATAGGAATGTAACTATAACGTCGTCTTCAATTCCGTATTCGGCATCCCAGCCATGCGATCTGATCCATATTGTCAAAGTGCTTGCATGCTCTATCCCGTCTATCTTCTATCCCCAAACACCACATCATCATCATCATCTACTTCGTAGGCGCCCAGGCCTGCAACCAATCCCTCATCCTCTCCAAACTCGCCTTCTCAGCCTCCGCCGCAGCAACACACCACTCAACTTCCCAAACCCCCTCCTCCGCCATCATGTCCGCCAACTTCCTGCCCCTCTGACTCCCCTCATCCGTGCAGAACCACAGCGGCGCATCCATGTTGGTCACATCCCCCAGGAGCGGCTTCACCAGCGGGAGGACCTCCCTCGCACTGGAAGGCTTCGCTTCAAGACCTGCGTTTGCGCGACCGGTTTTACACCATGGATTCGCGCAGTGTGACTTGCCGCAGCCTGTCATGAGCTGCCCGAGGTAGCGGCGCTCGATGCGGCGCTTGAGGGCTTTGCCTTCGGGGTCGTGCATGCTCACGTAGAGGGGGCCGAAGCAGATTGAGCAGAGACCGATGGAGTTGGAGGCTTGGTCGGTAGAGGCGGTTTGGCGCACTTGGCCTCTTGATCCGACGCCGAACATTGTTCTTCCGCAGTTGGCGTTGCGGCAGATTGGGGGTTTGAGACGAGATACTTTGTCGAGTTCGTGATGCTTCAGATGTGTCTCCATGTCTTTCAGACGAACAATCTTGTCGCAGAGGTGGCACTCTGTTGTCCGTGTTCCATCTGCAAGTTCGTGCGCCGTCAAACCAGACAGAACAACCTCTGGACTGGGATTGAAGGGATCGCCTTCTTGGGGAACTTCCAGATGACAGAATCGGCAGAGGATCAACTTCCCAGGACACACGCTCGTCTGATGTCTCGCCAAATCAGCCATCGAATTCGTCGAAAACTCGCAGTGCGGACATTGTCGCTCCGTGTGAAAGATATCGTCATGCTTCGCCTTGCTCTCTGTCGAGTTCCCAAACGCACTGTCCTTCTCACAATGCCAATGCGCTTCCCATTCTGGAGAGCCCTTCTTGAATACTGATTTGCACTTGGGGCAAACGATGTTATTCCTCCGACAGAAGTTTTCGTGTAGAACCATCGTCCGCTTCGGAACGAATTGTAGACAGTTGCTACACTGCTCCTCGTCAGCAGAGTGTTCTTGTTCAGCAGCCCCATTGGATAGCCCATTCGTTCCGTCTTTTGCGTCTTGTAAGTCCACCTTAGCTCGTAGTGAATACTGCAATGTCTTCGGAGGCTCCGTGGCGTCTCGATGTCTGTATCCATGAACCGATATCGTGATCTGCTCCGCTCCCTCCAACTCAACATTCGTAGGACTTATCACAATCCTCTTGACCCCATCAACCGCCGGTGAAAAGTCCCCAAAAACATGAACACTTTCTCGTGGCAGCGCTCGTTGTCGCGAAGACTTCGGTGTAACAAATAAATCTAGCGCATCCTCATCTTCGCCGGTAGTAAGCTCAATCGCAAGAGGTTGCGATTTATTCCACGACGGGAGCACGTAATCGACGTATTCGCCCTCGAGAACCTGCCCCTCAACAGCCTTCCAGATATCAATCTCTCCGCCAGTAGAACTTCCATCCGTAGTTCCTCTTTGCGCAGACATGATTCGTCGCAATGTCTCCCGCGCTTGTTCTTCATCTAAAGCTTCGATATCGACTTCCAGATCCGTGTCCACGACGCAGATGCCGTCTCCTTCGGGAGCGACCTTATCCACGAGCAACTTGAACTCCTCCCCGCGCGCACCCTTTACTGCCAGCATTGAGCCTTTGCTCAGTGTTGTAAAGTTCTCTCGTAATTGTCGCTCGAGTAGTGGTTTCCAGTCATCGGGGTTGTAGCCTGCTTCTAGGGGTCTGAGTCGAACGTACGTGCCCTTAGGAAGTTGTCGCGCCTCGACTTTGATCTGAATACCATCTAGGTCCATTCTTTCGCTTTCCAGTGCTGTATCTTGTTCTAGATCTATCACCTCTTTCGGCGACACAAACTCATCTTCTTGAATGCCCAAAGCCTCCGTCAACCACGGACTCAACCCCAATGTTCCTTCGGACGCCGAAAACTCCCTGATGCCCGCAAACACAGCATTCTTATTCTTCGGATTAACGAGTCGGAATATTAACGGGTTCGGTAGTTGTTGTGCGGTATCGGCATCGCTCGAAGAATACGACCATGGATCCGATCGAGCAGTCGTCGTCAAAGGTCGAGATCGCGCAGCGGCTAGAAGTTGTTCAAGAGCAGATTGTGGAAGAAGAATCTTGTCACCACGAAGATTCTTGGTCGCTATCGCAGAGGGACTTATCACGGGTAATGCGCTCGACCAGCGCAGGGGTGCAGGCTCTTCCATGATTGGGCTGTAAATGTGTAGAAGTTATGATGTGAGGGTCTGTGATGATTTGGTGGGGGTTTGATAAGATGCAATTACGTAGTGGCGATCAAGCACGAAAACGGACAGAGAATAGAGATGAAAATGACAAGATCAATTAAAACTATTTTTCGCTTGAAATCCAAAATGTCGTTAATACTCAGATGCTGAATCACGAGAAACAGGCTCTCAGCGGCGATGCTCAGTCAGCTCTTTCGGTGACGTTCTTCCAGCATCGTCCAGAAGCCAGACCAGAACGCATCAGATTTACGCTGCCTACGAGCCTTACATAATCGGAAATCCGATCTCCGACGGACTAACAAAACACCGACATCTCGCTTTGACAAGCTCTCCATCTCGTACGCATTCGGTATCAGAGCTGTCATTAGATCTCGCAGATCCGTATCATGAGTTGACTCAAAGCACAGACAATGCCTCACTCTTAATATCATGGTTAAAATTAGACTACAGGCTATTCATCTCTCCCTGTTCAAAACATCCAAGTTTCCGTGCATCCCGGGGAGAATGCCGCCTCACTTTACACGTAGCTAGCAATGCATCACCAGTAATGTTTGTTGTTCAGTGATCATCAGCGTCGTAACGTGGCTTGAACAAAACTACGCGTAATTCCAGACACGGCACAGAGCCATAATCACACAGCACAGCAGATCCGTCTTGGCAAATCTGTATGGTCGATCGAAACAAACATATTCTTTTTTTATTCACCGCTCTTACAAGTCCGCGACTCTGAGTGAAACAGAGTTGGTGTTTTGACCCCCACAGAATGGATGGCTAAATGCAGCGCAACCTAACCCATCCATGATGGCTGAATTCAAAGCGGTCATGATGAGAGACCCGGCAATGCATCCCCGGACCGACGAGATATACATACAGAGCTTGACACTACCAGTTCCAAGCTTTCTTCCCACTGAGCTAGTTAATTGCCATGAAAAGATGTTCATTTCCATCAACTGAGTTTATTATCTTGGCAATTCGGACGCCGAAATGCAGGATCTGCAAAACACTTGGTATGTTGATCAGGGTAGCTGTACACCTTGAAATGTGACACAGCTCATTTTACCCGCCAAAGGGGGCTCTTCTTGATCTACGGCACAGAAGTCGAGTTACATAGGACCCCTACACACAAACCTACCCATGCTCATTAGCTCCCGCCGCAAAGCTCAGCTATTGAATGGTGCGCCTCTCGAGATAAGATAGATCCCCCCAACCTTGCTTTGGTGCTTTTTGGTGATGCCATCTTGTCAAGATATCATCAGTCTGGCCGATTCCTCTCACCTTGGACGATGCATCCAATCCCCACATCGACTGCTCACACGGGCCGATCCCCCCTCACACTCATGCATGCCGTTATTCTGTATCCGGTTCAGCCGGAACGTTTATGTACTGTATCTTTCTTTTGGTGTTGTTGAGAAAAAGGTCCCCCCCCCACTTTGATCATCCAGGCTTGTTCAACTAACAAGCTTGTGTAATGTTAATGTAGCTTGACTCACAACGTCAAACCCTCCGAGCCACCTGAACTTGGCTCGCCAATCCAATCTCCTCTCAGCCCATCTTGTCTACTATTATCCCGGGCCATGTCATGTCCTCCCCCATCCCACCCAAACGGTGCATGCAGTATCTCCCCCAGACCAAATCTGTTCCCAGTAAATCATTGCCGCTTTGGCCGCTGGCATGACACGGCCCATCCCTCATGTCTTGTCTCAACATGTGTACTCCGTATATAGTAGCTATATATCCTTCACCACCAACCCTCCTCTCCTTTCTCTACCATTTTCCCCTTTATATTCCCCCCCATTAGCCCTCCTTGCCAGTTGGGCTGCTTCATAATTGAATACATATCTTTTGTAATACTCATGCCAGCCTGACATGAGCCAAGTTATCGTTGACCACCAAACGCGCGCAGAGATCACTCAGATCCAAACAAAGGGCTTGACCCTCTTTGACACTCTATACAATTCTCTCGTCCTTCGTCACACCCTCCCCTACCTCCCTGTATCAGGCCTTTTGAACCTCGCCGCAACCTGCCGCGATATTCGATATCTCTTGCACCAAACGCCCGGTACCTTTCGTCACATCGATCTTACACGGGTCAAAACAGCGCATTGTGAAGACGCCCATAAAGAAACAGAGCGCAATCTCGCAGTCTGGCATAATGTCACTCTTTCTGATTACCTGACTGAAGATGAGTGAGTCTACCCATTGCTTGTGTCCACTATACCCTTGTCCTCTACGCTGCGACCACTTTAAAACGGCTGTTAGCTTACAGGATCCATAGCTTCTACGCCGGGCCCTTGAGGGGCATTTTCTCTACCCTACGACAACGCGATATTCTTCGTGATGTCCAATCTCTAATCCTCGACGGTCTCTCCGTCACAGCTGAACTGTGTCATGAGATCATCAATGATCCGTCATACAGCGTGCGCATGCTCTCGATCCGCGGCGTCAACAACCTGAACCAGGGCAAGCTTCGCGCAGCGCTAGCATACGCCTGTCGCAGCTCCCGCCCAGACAACACCCCACGACTCAAGGCAGTCTACGTCTTCGGCCCCATGCCCTGCGATAAAAACTCCCAGGACTCTGCTGATGCATGGTGGTCCAAAAAGGGCCGCGTCCTCAACAGCACCAGCGACATGGACGACTGGGCGCAGTGCCTACTCGCTTGCCAGGGCCTCATCTCCTTCGACGCAGTGCTCTGCCAGGGCCCTCGCCACGCTAGCTCGCCAGCCTTTGGGTCCTGCAGCGTCTCCTCGCCGTGCAGCCCAGCGGTCGCTACGTTCGCCGTTGGTGGCTGCGCGGGCTGTGGCAAAGCGCCGGAGGGTGTCATGACGGCTGGGACGCACTGCTCTTCGCTGCCGCTGCTAGCTCCGCCGCCGATCCTCTCGTCATCCGTGCAGGCTGCCACGACGCCGCGCCCGGGACATGAGAATTTCGTGCCCAGGTGTGCTGATTGCTTGAGGGATAGGTTCTGTGTTGCGTGTAATAAGTGGTGGTGTGAGACGTGTTATCATCCTTATGCTGGTGATGATGTGAAGAGACATGTTTCGCGAAGCTGCTGGGAATGCGGCATCAATGTGCGCAACCTCTACAATCACTGAATGTGGAAGCTAATTGGTATCTAGTGCAATGATTGCATTGAGCGCACGCAAAAGTTTTGCAAAAAGTGCGGCGGCGGATACTGTCTCATTCACAATGAAGGATCATCAAGCGCATTTGTGAGTTCTCCCCAGTTCCCAGACCAAGAACCCTTACTGACTGTTTCTAGTGCGACTGTATGTCATTCTTACCTCAGTTCGTTTCAATCATCTAACTTGCTTCACAGGGTGTTTCTGTCGAGGTCGCGGTCTCAGACGAGTCTGATGCACCACGCATGAATGACATGTGTCAACCAAGGACCAATGCAACCTCACATCTGATCATGGTACAGTAAATGACTTGGCGCATCTACAAGGTCCCTGGAATATGGAATGGAGTCCCTTGAAAAGTGGACTGAGCGAGGCGTCATGATGAAGCGTATTCGGATTTTCCACTCTTGTTGTTTTTTCTTTGCTGGTGCGTTTTGGAGTCGAGGCGTAAAATATGGAATGGGATGAAACTCGACTCTTTTTTCAGAATACTCACCACTTTTTTTGCTTTCATTAATTGATATGAGGACTGGCTCCTGGAATCATGCCACTTTCCCTGCTCCAATCTTGAATAAGTCCACTCAGATGAGATATGGCACGATACCATCTCGAACCACTGACTACACCCCAGTTCCCTCCCCGCTCGGAGACAAAGTAGATCCGATAGAAACAGGTAATGGAACGGGAATAGAACAAGTTGGTGAATCCACTCATTTTGGGGGTTTCATTTGGGGGTCACGATCTAATCTACCTGGTTTTATTATTCCAATGCTGATCGCTCACCTTAAAACCATCTCATCCCTCTCCTCACTGCTCTCCTCACGATTTACAACAACGTGCCCGTTTGACAGGTCAGATCCGTCAAATGGCGCAACCGAATGCGCAAATTACGTACTCGGTCCAATACTTCTCTTTCAGGTTTGGTCTTGTCGGTCCGTCGGGCGGGAAATTCCCTCTCTTGTTGATAATGATTCATCATAGAGTGACACAGATACGCTTGCGATCGCGCTTGATGGCGGTAGATCGCTCGATTAGGGGCGACCCTTGGAATTACTAACGGACCCTTGTTTTCTCTTTCGTGATAGATATCTTGACCTCATAGAGAATCTTTTTTTCTCTTCAGTGATTTTCATGCTGTGATTCTGTGCTTTTTTTTTATCAGATCCCGATATCGCCGAGCCCCTCCACTACCCGAAAACTCCAACGCCGCAAAAATAACGGACCCAAGACTTCCAGATATAGTTCGCAAGCGCATTTCCTTTTACCTCACGATAACATCTCATTCTTGATCATGGCCGACGAAAGAAAAGCTCTCTCAGAGGTCATCCCTCCCCTCATCCTCGGAACTGCAACGTTCAACCACCAATATCATCCCGATCCAACTCACATGCCCTACACCGACATCGTAGGCCGCGCCCTCGCCCACAACATCCTCGGCTTCGATACATCGCCTTACTACGGTCCCTCTGAGATCCTCCTCGGCGATGCGCTGCGAAAATTAACGCCTCCCCCGCCGCGGGAGAACTACTTCCTCATCACGAAAGCTGGGCGCATCGCGGGCGATGAGTTTGACTACTCGCCCGCTTGGATCCGATACAGTGTTTGTCGCAGTCTTGAACGGCTGGGCACTTCGTATCTCGATCTTGTGTACACACATGATGTGGAGTTTGTCTCGCCCGAGGAGGTCCTCGCTGCTGTTACAGAGCTGCGAAGGTTGAGAGATCAAGGTCTTGTTCGATATGTCGGAATCAGTGGATATCCGGTTGATACGCTTGCGTCGCTGGCAGAGATGATCTTGCGCGAGACTGGAGAGCCTCTGGACGCTGTCATGTCGTACAGCAACTTCTGCGTGCAAAACAGCCAGCTCGGCAACAAGGCACTGCTAGATCGCTTCCAAGCAGCAGGCGTAGACTGCGTGCCAAACGCCAGCATGCTCGGTATGGGACTATTAACCACCCGCGGCATCGACAACAGCCCCATGCGCGCATGGCACCCCGCCCCAGAAGAACTCCGCGACCTCTGCGCCAAGCTCTCCAGCATCGCCCAAGACTCAGGCGAGCATCTCGAAGAAGTGGCCATCCGGTGGGCGCTCGAGAACTGGGCGCGCGTGGGCTCACGGTTCGGCACAAAGATAAATCCCAGCGACACAGGCCGTCTCGGCGTAAGCGTCATGGGCGTTTCCAGCGTAGATGAGCTCGAAGAGACATGGGCGCTGTGGACGAGCGTAGTAGGTCTCGTAGGCGATGAAGAAGCGACGCAACGGAAAGTTAAGATTGAGAGTCTTGTGAGGGAAAAGATGTGGCCTGCGCTTGGGGAGTGGAAGGATTATGCGTGGGGGAGTGGAGGGGCTGATTTTGTGAATGCGAGACGGGTTGAGGATATGGGGGTTGTGCCGAGGGATGAGACGGCGGTGCGGTGGAGGTTGATACCCAGTGCCATGGACACACCCAAGATTTAGGTGACCATTATGAATAGATGACTGTTTTCTGTTATGATGAGAGAAGTAGTGCAGGGCCAAGAGAATAATATGGGGATGTGCATCGTATCTCGCATTCAACCTTGCTTTAGCGCGACGCCGTCTGACAACTGCCGTGTCGATCATCTAGATCTTGTCTCTGAGATCTCAGTATCGAATGACGATGGATCTGAAGATGCGTTTGTTTCGTATTTCGTATTTTTGACGCGAATGGTCGTTGCTTTTCTTCATGATAGATGAAATGGAACGTATAAGAGCTCCCCTTTGTCGGGCTCATTGAATGACAACTACATGCCAGACAGTCTCCATTAGAAGGCCCCAATCATGAAGTTGTTATACTCAATCGTTTCAATCCTGTCCTTGTCAGCTCAGTCCACTTTAGCAGAACTGAAATGTCGTCCAGAAGGCCTTGTTCTTCCACGTCCAACAGCCCTTCCCAACTCACCAATCTTCCAAGCTGCAGCCAACAACTTGACCGAAACTCTCAACGCAGCTCTCTCTGGCTCAATCACTGCAGGGTGGCCCATAGACAATGTCTCCTTCTCCCTTGCAGTCGTAAGCGCAGAACAAGACGACCCTAGTGTGCCGATATGGGAGTACCATCACCTCGCAGCTGCCAACACAAGGGGCACAAAGAAGCTGGACAGAGATTCCCAGTATCTCATCGGATCTATAACTAAAGTCTTTACGGACTATGTGCTTTTGAAGAGCGGTATGAATCTTGATGAGCCGGTTACGGAGTATCTTCCGGGACTTGATGGCAAGTCCAAGATTCATTGGAGGGATGTGACTTTGAGGATGTTGGCTTCGTACTTGGGCGGTACACCAGCGAACTGTAGGTATCTTCCTCTACCTGAATACGGCATTTTGACCGATTTCAGATGGGTTCTCGGACTTTTATCTCCTCAAAGAAGTCTTCCTCTCATACGGTCTTCCCGCCATTGAAGACGACGACTATCCACCATGTGGTGTTGTAGGTCTCAACAAGGGTTGTACAGGGCAAGGTACAAAGAACTCATAACTACCCATTGAGATCTATGCTAATTATACTCAGAGATATTGTCGGGAATGAGAGAGTCTTACCCGCAGACTGCTCCCAACGAGAGGCCGGCATACTCCAACATGGCCTTTGTCATCCTCGGCTTGGCTCTTGAGGAGTATACGGGTAAGACTTATGCACAGTTACTCGAAGATCTTGTTTCAGGTCCTCTCAAGATGGAGAATACTTTTCCTTCGCCTGGCGATGACGATATAGCAGTCATTCCACCCGGAGATAGCAGCTGGGGCTCAGACTACAAGTTGAACACTCCGTAAGTTCATCATGTAAAGCTGTTATCGAGTACTGACTGTCATTAGTGCGGGGGGTTTAGTTTCTTCCCTCTCTGATCTCTCCAAATTCTCACACGCCCTGCTCTCAAGAACCTTGAACATGACCTCAACCGAGATCAACGGCTGGCTCAAGCCCAGTGCCTTCGCAGGCAATGCATACACATTGACTGGTATGCCGTGGGAAATACTGCGTCTACCAAACCTCACACCAGAACATCCCCATGCTGTTACTATCTATGGTAAGAGCGGCGGTGCGCAGAACTACAGAAGTCAGCTCAGCTTGATTGATGACTATGGTTTGGCGATCATCATCTTGACTGCCGGTCCGATGAAAGCAGCGCCTATTCTTACGAATGCTATGCTTTCTACATTTGTTGCCGCTGCGGATGAAGTATCGCGTGAGCAAGCAAGGAGATATGAGCAGAGGTACATGAGCGATCACGAGGATATTCTGATTGAGGCTGCAATGGAGCAGGACGAGGACTCAATGATCCTGGCGTCACTACGTCGCAACGGTACAGACATCATGTCTAGTCTGAACGATACTTGTGGTCTTACACTAGGCGACTTTCTTCCTGGAGTTGGACCCAAGATCCGAGTGTTTCCCAGTCAACTTCGTGAGAATGCAATTTTAGATGGGGAGTCTGTTGTGAAGGAGGTATGGCATTTGTGGCCTGAGCTCAACTCGAGATTTGAAACAGATCTTCCAGGGAACGAGATTGAAGGGATGAATTGTCTTGGGTGGTCAATTCAGGATTGGGTCCATTATGGTGGTGAGCCTCTGGATCGGGTGTTGCTGTACGTTGGTGACGATGGAGACGTGAGAGGCTTTGAGGTGCCTTTCTTGCGATCAGGAATTCTGTATCCAGCCAAGTAGGACAGAAAGTAAATAGCCTCTCGTCAATCAATTGAGTAAACATCAAGTTCTAACCCTAATTCATGGTGAGAATTGAGCCCCCTCATGCCAAGAGCAAGATGACTGCACATCATGATTTCAACTCATGATGGCTTACGTAACACCCCTCCCATCAAATCCATCGCGCTCAAACCTCCAAAAACCCATCATCACCTCTCATCCCCCATCCCACAATGGCCGGCCCACGCAAACCCAAACCCGCGCCCCCAAAAGGCCCATCAGCAACCCTCGTCCTCGACAACGGCGCCTCCACCATAAAAGCCGGCCTAGTCCACTCCTCCACGATCCCCTCCGAACCCCGAATCATCCCCAACGTGATCGCCCGCGACCGCACGCGCAAAGTCTACGTCGCATCCGAGCTAGAAAAGTGTCGCGACTTTGGCGAGATACAATTCCGAAGACCTGTAGAGAAGGGGTTTATCGTCAACTGGGAGGCGCAGAAGGAGATTTGGGATAGGGAGATTTTTGAGAGGGGGGAGTTTGAGCCTAAGGATGCGAGGTTGATACTCGCTGAGCCGCCGAATGGGCTGCCGATTCTGCAGGCGAACTGTGATCAGATTGTTTTTGAGGAGTATGGGTTTGGGAGTTATTATCGGGGGATAGGTAAGCTGCGCGATGGGCTGATGGGGCTGGGATGCTGATTGCGACAGGGTCGACGTTCAATGCGTATCACGATGTGCAGAATATCTTTCGGACGCCGCAAGAGGCTCCTACGGTCGCTAATACCCCCGCTGAAGCCGTCATGGTCATTGACTCTGGATACTCGCATACAACTATCACACCAGTCCTTCGCGGGCAACCGTTACAATCCGCGATCAAACGACTAGATGTCGGCGGCAAGGTTTTGACGAACTACCTCACACGATTAATCTCCCTGCGACATTTCGACATGCGTAACGACACATACATCGTCAACGAGATGAAGGAACTATCATGCTACGTCTCCGCCGACTTCAAAGCCGATCTCGAAAAGTCATGGAAGGGAACGAGAGGCGAGCGTCGACCAGATTATCTGTCCGGCGGCGGTATCGCTAAGGACTACATCCTCCCCGATTTCCACACGCGCTTCAAAGGAACCGTCGTCGACTACGATCCCGCACGCCACTCCAAAGCCCGAAAACTAGCAGCCCAATCCGAAGAAGACGCCCTGACCCTACGCAACGAGCGCTTCACCGTCCCCGAGATCCTCTTTAACCCCTCCGACGCCGGTATCCGACAACCCGGTCTCGCAGACCTCGTGTACGACTCCCTCCAAGAACTGCCCATAGGACTCTGGCCCGCGTTGCTAGCGAATATCATCGTCGTTGGTGGGAACACGCATTTTGATGGGTTTATTCAGAGGCTGCAGAAGGAGGTTGTGCAGAGGGTGCCGGATGATTGCATCGTTAGGGTTGCAAGGCCGGCGGATCCGGTGACGCATACTTGGTTTGGGGGTGCGAATCTGGCGTGTCATGTGGATATTGAGAGGTTGGCTGTTACGAAGGCGGAGTATGAGGAGCATGGTGCTTCGTGGGTTGCGAAGAAGTTTGCTGCTGGGTTGGGGACGTGAGAGGACGGAGGTTTGAGGATATATATCAGGATTGAGGAGTGGTCCTGCTAGGAGGTGCCCTCATCGTCCAGGGCGAGACACTTGCGCAGTTCTGTCGCATCTCGATTTGAGGGCTGGACTAGGCGACAGTCCCGCAGGCTGAGACTGGGCTTCACATTGGTCGCAGATAGGCAGATCCTGCTCGAATGATCTGTCCCGATGGTCAGTCAGCAGTGCTCTCATATCTCCATCTCCTGCAAGTCCAGGCTCAACTGGGTATGCGATGACGATTGGTACGGGCCGGCTCTGCCAATCTCACGCATCACCCTGTGGAGTCTCATTACGGGCTCCTTCTGATGTTTCTACATCAATATGGCATTGATACATGTATCAACGTTGTCGCTAGACAGCTTGCACTTCACAAACATAACGACAGTCGCAAGCAAACAAGTAAATAACTGTAACATAGTCTACAACTAATAACAAAACGCCCGCCCATGGTATCACAATTCCCATCCCATCCTTACTCAACATGAATCATAACCTTACCACCACTAGACCCCTTCTTCAAATGCTCAAAAGCCTTATCCGCCTCCTTGAACCCAAACGTCGAATCAATCACAGTCTTGACCTTGCCCTCCACCAGCCAATCCCTCAGCTGATCCAAATCCTTCTTCTTGTTTGCAGTAGCGTACGTAACAAACTTTGCCTTTACACCGCCCAGAAACGAAGGTCGTACTAGGTTTGTCGTTAAGCTGAGAACGCTCTTGGCTGAGACGTGACCGCCCACGAAGACAAAGCTGCTGCCGGGGAGGAGGAAGTCGTTTGACGAAGCGTAGAGATTGGGCGGTGCGTCACCCACGTTGTCGACGCAGTGGCTGAATACTTGGCCGCGCTTCTTGAGCTCGGCGATGACATCGCTGGTCTTGTAGTCGATGATATCATCCGCTCCCAAACTTCTGCACAGATCTGCTTTTCCAGTTGAGCACGATACTGTGATAGAGCATCCCAACGCCTTGGCGATCTGAACACCCCAGAGTCCAACACCGCCCGAGCCACCATTTATAAACACCTTATCACCACTCTTGACATATGGCGCGATAGTCTGATACGCCGTCAACCCCGCGGTGCCCACACCAGCAGCCTGATCCAGATCCAGACTCTCAGGTATGACCGTATACCCCTCTTTATCGACGATGGTATACTCCGCCAGCGATCCCCAAGCCTTCATCGGCGACGCTCTAGCTAGAACAAAATCACCTGCTTTCGCATCGGTGACGTCTTGTGCGACGGAGACGACGCGGCCGCTGAGATCCATGCCTGGAATCTTGGGGTAGGAGGTGATGAGGCGCGATGCGACGCCGAGCTCGCAGACTTTGTAGTCGGCTGGGTTGAGGGCTGCGCGGGAGACTTTGACGAGGATCTGGCCGGGCTTGAGGGTGCTTGTGCTTGGTTTGGAGAGCGTGGTGAGGCGGAAGACTTTTTCCATTGGGCCTGGGTGGGCGACTTGCCATGCTTGCATATCGGCCATTTTGAGGTTATTTGTGAGTATTTGTGTTGTCGCGTCAAAATACTGAGTTTGAGGTTGAGATTGAGATTGAAGATAAAGCCGGGGAGTTGAACGATGAAATCACATGGAATAAAGGTCAAGACGTACGCATCATGATATAAGTATCAATGACGTCTTTTCCAAAGGCGGCGAAAAATAAAATAAATTGTTTGAGTCAGTCTAGTGGAGATGCCTCGGTTCATGAGTCGGAAGAAAGACCAGAAGAGATCATTTATCATGGAGGTATTTCTATATACGGCGTATACATTTAAAGTTTGTTATTAAACGCTGGGATGTCATTATTCAGCTCGTCATTCGATTATGTTCTACTGTTGCGGGGAGAAGTTTTTTCGTGTTGGGTTGCATTGGCGGAGATTGAAGCTTCGAGGGGTTTCGTGGGTGGTGTTTTGGCGGAGTTTGTGTCTGTGGAATTGGATGGGGTTTGTTGAGCTCAATTGGACTTCCAATTCTCAAGATACGGGCTATGTTCGAATTGACGATGTCTTGAAGTAGAGTCAGTTTGTGTAATGTAGACCACTTGGTGAGCTTGCGCAAGCCCCTACAACCTCTAATCAATGCATTCTTCCAATATCCGCCAGGGTTCAATCGCAAATCGCGAGTCATCTGCATCGCAATCGTATTTCACATTGACACTCGTCAACAACAACCGTTTGACACGGCCCAGCCCGAGGTCGGTCCGCTTGCACCCAGCCTGCTGGTCGATGGCTTCAGAACCCAGCATAACGGTACACGCCCAGCGTGAAGGCGGCGGTTCATGGACACAGCATCAGCGCTACTTCGGCAACGGCGTGGGGTGTTCAAGATCTCGCAACCTTGATGAGGAGATAAGATCGTGGTGTTTGAATGGTCGTAGCTTGAGGCATCGCGAATGGCGCCGCGTTCGGCAAGGTTGGTGATGGCGACATGCTCAGAGAGCGACCGCTGGAGCAGTTAAAAGAAACGCGCGTCGGTTGCGGGATCGCATCTACTGCTGCACGCAATTTTGTCTATAGAAAGTCAGTTCTTGAATGATGAAAGTGATTGATCATGAGGCATGCTCAGCGCGATGGAAGCTATCTGCTCATGAGCTGCTGGCGCAAGAGCTTCACGAGACACGCTATCAAGTCGCGACCCGGAGCTACTGAACGAGCTCCGTCTAGGCGAAAACAAGCTCGATATCGATCAATCGATCATCATTTCTGGTCCTTGTGGATGACAGATTTCGCTTCGAGTCAGAATCTGGAGTCCGATCGATGATGCTTACTCACAACCCAACCCCAGATCCCAACTCAACCCTGCAGATCTAGGGTAACTTTCAACAATCGCATTTTCATCAACAACGACAAACCGTTGCATTGTCAATGATCATCGCTGTTTTTCGTTTGTTACCCTATAAAGATCTAGAGATCTCCATCATGCCATGTCAAAGTGGCGGTCGCCATCGATGATATGATGGGATTTTCGCATGCACCGTTGGCAAAAAAACACACGATACGTGCAGCTTGAATTATCGTTCAGACCAAGCCGGAAGAGGCACGGAGCTCATCATCACGAGACCTCGTAGCTATTGTAAAACAGGAAATAGATATACAGTGCATCTGGGTAGAGCTGACGATCTTGGCGCGCCAAGGGAGAAGTCAATTCTATGGCTGAAAGCATAATCGTAGCTCTACTGCTACGTTTAGGTGCTACTCTACTGCTGCCCTTTGGTTTACTTTACTGATTGCTACATGGATCTGATTCATGATATTCGACACGGTATTGGACAGTGACTGGTGAGTCAGTGACGGATGTCTTGGCCGCCTGAACCGAGACCGATTCACCGATTCAACGTTGCGTTTGGCATTTTAAAGCAAATGGACGAATCATGCAGAGCAGATGGAATGTTGCGGGGAAGAAATAACGAGATGGGTGTGGATGGGCAGCGTCGATCAGCAGGCGTGGGCTACCAACCATTGGACATCTGAGACAAAGAGTGATGGTTGTCCTGGGTAATCATCACAATGAGACAGTCGATAAATCTAGAACGAATCATCCCATTTTGCAAGAAGGATCAGTGCCGTCAGAGGCTTTCGAGTCTGATGACTTGCTGGAATCTCAACGCCACTGACACTTCTCAGCTCAGTCAGTGAACGAACGATGCGGGAGGATACTGCATTCGGAATACACATCCGCGTGTTCGGAAAGACGGCTATTCAGAAGTTCTCGGCCGAGTATTTGCTATGTAAATAACCATAGTTTAAACATATAAGAAAAATTCTTCTCTTTTTCTCCAGTCACGAGGGAGCGAAACCCCGGAGTTGGGCGTATTTTTGATGAAGCTGGGGGAATCTGACACGATGGCTTCAGAGTGAGTCCGGCCGAGGACCCACTTGGATCAAGTGCCAAAATTGATGTGAGCCCAGGGGTAAGCTTTTCGTTCGGCAAAGCTCAGGGAGAACCTGAATACTCCAGTTTATATTGCTTGGTCATGGCTGATATTATGTTACAGTATCAATGATCTGGTTCTGGTCTGTTCTCGTGACCCCACGGGAAGAGAATATTGAGGGTCGAGTTAATACAATGGATCGATTCCGAGGCCATGGTTCAGATCATGTGGTTGAAGCATCACATCGCATCTCCCTCTGAGCTCAATACCAGTATCTCGGTGCAATATCAAGTGTAACTTCAACTCCGCCGCTGACCTGCTTTATCTCCAACACAAAATGGTACAGTAACATACAATGCACCAACACAAGATCGGTAATTAATTTACAAAAACGCCAAAACCAACGTGGTAATTGCGGCTACAGTACCTATTCAATCCAGTATGTAAAAAAAACAGCTAGACCCATTCCGCGGCAACCATTTACGGGCTCGTGTGAGCGTTCCTTTGAGTTCTCTCTCTTACGGAAGAAAACGCTGTATTACCCAAAAAGCGCACCCGACACCCCTGCCTGCCTGCTTCTCAGTGGTGTGAACTGTTTCTTGGCCCAGCCCTTGACGTTTCGGCCCGGAAATTATGCATGACAGTGACGATTCGCGGTTCTCGTGACGATGGTGGCTTGTTCTTCCAGCATCGCCAACATCAACCAATTTACTGAGTATTCATCAATTATCAACGAAGGAATCAAGCCTCGGTGAAACGGCGATTCTCTCCCCGCAGTCGTTCGCTTGGCCTGAAAATCCGGAGATTCTGGGGTTGGATGCATAGCAAGGCATCTCGGTCGCCGACTCGGAGGCACTCGTTGGCACTTTTCTCTGGGGGAATTATGATTCCCCAGACCAATTCCAAAAAGTGAAGTCTCATGAGTGGACTGTGGGAAGGGGACAAAACGCTATTACCCCAAAGTATTGGGTTGCGCGGTGGTGAGCTCGGTCAATTACAACCCATCCATGCAGTCGGGGCAGCAGGGGCGTAGCGTCTCGAGTACCACCGAGAGTCGCCCGTGAGGACCCCTTTTTTGTATTCCTTCTGCTGGGTATTGCATTCTACTGGGCAGAGTGAGCTGTAGAGTGTGGTGAGGGTGGTGAATTTCCCCGCGTCGGGCTTTTGAAGATGGTTGCGAGAGGACTGCCGATTACTGGCTGGAGCTTGGATGAGTGTGTGTGGTGTCGCTATGCTTACGGGAAACGTTAGCATGGCATTTTTGCAGATATGGTTACAGTGATCAGCATCAAAGATAGGCTTCATCACCTCGTCAATTCTACCTTGAGCTAATCTCTAAAATTCTTTTTCGTAATGGTCCATGTCACAATGCCGGATTATACCGCCAGCTTGGTTTACCATTAAAGTCCGTTCCCGTCTGACTCGAATCTACTTCACCCTTCGCTCTAGAACACTTCCCTTTTCTCGTAGAAGGTCCCGTGATGGAAAAAAGAACCACAAGCCGCACGCGCAAGGGAATAAACGGCCGGGCGATTACTCGGCGCTTCTCCCTGTAGACCCAGGCCCGTTAACGTTATGGGTCTCTTCTAACCGCTGCCCTCCACTAAAAAAACCACGGGCAACTTCTTTTTTCTCTTCTGTGTTCGGCCTTACTTCGTAGCACGCCCCACGAGATTCCCCCAGACCAGCCCAGATCAAGATATTGGAGCGCGTCAAGTTTTTTCTTCTTCGTGATGGATGATTTTTAATTGATTAGTTGATGGGATCGAAATGAACGTGTTCTTTGTGAGACGGTGACATGTTCACCACATGATTTAACTTGTGGTACAGAAGATCTTGGGTTTGGTGAGATGGAAGAAGGAAGGGTATGCGATTAATTGAGACTTACTTGTTTGTTGTTGATGCTATTTCATTCAGTGTCATCTATATGGAATGCATGCATTTTCACTTAGACGCCCGAAAACCGATTCTTCAAAAGTTTCTCCGTATTTTTGCCATGTTTTTCTTACCCGCACCCCACTACCCGAACCTCATGGCATTCTTTCTGCGGCCGCCTCCGCACTTTAGGGGGCGTGCACACAGCGTGTTGCCCCCCCCTGTTCCCCCATTTACCGTGCCCCATGGGCCCCCGGGACCATTTTTTAGCGTCTGGCCCCTAACGGAGCTACGCTAAGCTACTCGCAAAGCTCCGAGGTCATGGGCACCTCACTCACCTCACTGCGCGTCTGTTTTTTTTGGCGCGACAAGTGGTAGGATCAGAAGAATCTGGATGCTCGTGAACGGCCGATGGTTGCCAAGTTTACCTTAGTTACCCGAGTAGGCAACTTGTGAACCTTGGCCCCCCCCTTGTTAGTTGTAAGTTGTACCACTTGGAAAAGGTGAGTTCTTGCCCTTGTTTGGATTAGCTGCGATGGGATGGGCCAGCTTACAGCAGTGTCAAGGTGCATTGGCATGGCATGCTCTTCTTTCATCGTTGGTAACAGAAAGACACACGAACTAGACAGGCACATCTTCAGTTTGCTCCGTTTGAGATTAAATAGACCCTGTTCCCCCCTCCCTCGTACAGACTCTCTCCTCCTCATCACAGCTCATCACTTCAACAACACAGCTTGTTTCACATCCACTCTCCTCCTGTGATTGACTTCACACAACTAAATAACCCTCCTCCCCTCTTCTCCCCCCCTCATTCAAAATCTTCTTCTTCTGCCTGGTTCACAAAAAAAAGAGTACCACTTCAAAATGGGCGTTGAAGATCACAACGAGGAGCGTCGCGGCTCCGTCGCCCTCCAGACTGCCGACAATGTCGAGCAGATCGAGGCCCCCGTCACCTGGAAGGCCTACATGATGTGCGCCTTCGCCTCATTCGGCGGCATCTTCTTCGGCTACGATTCCGGTTACATCAACGGTGTCAACGGCTCCAAGTACTTCATCCACCAGGTCGAGGGCGCTGGTGCCGACGCCCTCAGCGAGAGCCACACGTCTCTCATCACCTCTATCCTCTCCTGCGGTACCTTCTTCGGTGCCCTCATCGCTGGTGATCTTGCCGACCGCATGGGTCGCAAGTGGACTGTCATTACTGGTTGCTTTATCTACGCTATTGGTGTCGTTATTCAGATGATCACTGGTCATGGTGATGCTCTTGCCTGCATCGTTGTCGGTCGTCTCATTGCCGGTATCGGTGTCGGTTTCGAGTCTGCCATTGTCATTCTGTACATGTCTGAGATTGTAAGTCCCAACTCCCCTTCACACTCCCCTCACAACACCATGCTAACAGCTCTATTAGTGCCCCAAAAAGGTTCGCGGTGCCCTCGTCGCCGGTTACCAATTCTGCATCACCATCGGTCTCCTCCTCGCTGCCTGCGTCGTCTACGGAACCGAGAACTTCGACAGCATGAAGTCCTACCAGATCCCCATTGGTCTCCAGTTCCCCTGGGCCGTCATCCTCGCCGGTGGTCTCTTCTTCCTCCCCGACTCTCCCCGATACTTTGTCAAGCGTGGCCGCATCGAAGACGCCATCGAGGCCCTTTCCCGAGTCCGAGGTCAGCCCAAGGACTCCAAGTATGTCCAGTCTGAGATCGCCGAGATCGTCGCCAACGAGGAGTACGAGCGCCAGATCATCCCCTCTACTTCTTTCATCGGCAGCTGGGCCAACTGCTTCAAGGGCAGCCTCTGGGATGGCAAGTCTAACCTCCGCCGAACTATCCTCGGTACTTCTATGCAGATGATGCAGCAATGGTATGTTTTTCTGCCTCCTCGCTCTGGTGAGATGATCACTAACAATAACCAGGACCGGTGTCAACTTCATCTTCTACTACTCTACCCCCTTCCTCCAGTCCACTGGCGCTATCGACAACGTCTTCCTCATCTCTCTCGTCTTCACCCTCGTCAACGTCTGCTCTACTCCCCTCTCCTTCTGGACTGTTGAGCGATTCGGTCGCCGAAGCATCCTCCTCATCGGTGCCTTTGGTATGCTTATCTGCCAGTTCCTCGTTGCCATCATTGGTGTCACCGTCGGCTTCAACCACACTCACGCCTCCCCCACCGCTGATGAGCCCGACCGCATGATCGCCAACAACATCAGCGCCGTCAACGCCCAGATCGCCTTCATCGCCATCTTCATCTTCTGGTTCGCCTCCACCTGGGGCCCTGGTGCCTGGATCGTCATCGGCGAGATCTTCCCCATCCCCATCCGATCCCGTGGTGTCGGTCTCTCCACCGCCTCCAACTGGCTCTGGAACACCATCATTGCCGTCATCACCCCCTACATGGTTGGCAAGAACCGTGGCAACCTCAGGTCCTCCGTCTTCTTCATCTGGGGCGGTCTCTGCACCTGCGCCTTCGTCTACACCTACTTCCTCGTCCCCGAGACCAAGGGCCTGTCTCTCGAGCAGGTTGACAAGATGATGGAGGAGACCACTCCCCGAACCTCTGCTAAGTGGCGACCTCACACCACCTTTGCCCAGACCATGGGTGCTGGTGAGGTCAAGCATGTTCCCAAGACTGAGCATGACGACAACGTCTAAAGATTATGATATGAATCTTGTTAACAATTGCTGCTATTCATGAGGAGGTTATCTCTTTTTTTAATTATACCTGAAAGCTGGGGGTCACGGTGGTGACCTGAGGAGAAGAAAGTACATGAGTGTAATGTGTAGATATCAGAAACAGACTGAATATCGATTCATCTTTATCAATCATCTTTGCCTTTGCCTTTGTGATGTCAATTGTCTTCTTTCTAAGCCTTTGTACTTTATCATCTTGATCACAGTCGACCCTCTTCTATTCATTCCACTGTTCTCGACTTACACTAACGTCAGGGTCCCGATATCGCAATAGCGACAACAGCAGCCAAGAATGTTGGCTCGTTCCCAACAACGCTCAATCGGCCCAAGAGACGCCATCGATAACAACTTGCATAAGCCTTCCGATATCGAAATCATAATACCCCGACAATACAGATGCTACTCCTCACCTGCTCGTCACCCGAGCCTCGGGGGGGCAAGAAAACAGCAAACCTTAATAGGGGGTATCAAAACAAACTCAGCAAAAGTTATCCTAAGCTTAGGCTATATTAACTAAGTCTTTTTGTCATTTAGGATCCAGTTCCTGCGTTTTCTTTCCTCCCCCAGCCGAGGCAGTCGAACCGCAGCAACAGCGCCCCCATCAGCGAGAATTTATTGGACGGCAGATCGAGAATTGATTTCAACAGTATATACAGTGCAAAACTTACTATTTTGAAGTTCAAATAAACTCAGCTGGGTGTGTGGGAACCATCTCGTGGCGTGTTCGGATGACCCGGATAGATCCAGCCATACGGATGCTTCGGGGGCAAGATTGGATCAAGATAGTCCAAGGAACAAAAGTCTATTGAAAACGAGATGCGACGGGTTTTAATCGGCCTTGATCAGTTGGTCAGTGCTTGCTGGTGCTTGAGAATTAAGAGGTTGAAGAGTTTCTTGGCTTACAGGCTCCAGGGTCGTTGACGATAGAGCCATGTTACTGAGACCTATGCAGGAACCCGACAGAAGACGTAAAGCAGATTCTTTAGGTTGGGTTCGTGTTGGGAAAGGGTGTATAAAGGTCAGTTCACGAATCCCTACTGCGTAGCTAGCTGATGATATATGGACAATTACTGCTGGCCCCGGGAAAATGAGCAACATACTGCGACTACTGGCTTGTATCAGAAGGATTAGGAACATGAACACACTGATAGTTCGGGATTTAATAGAGGAAAAGGACGTGAAGCAAAGAAACTCAGGCTTTGATCCTAAGCGACGAATGGACTTGGGTAAGTTGAGTATGATTTTGCACCCCCTTCCCCAAGTACTGTATCTGGCACACCGATGTCAAGTTTGTTGTCATGTTTCTCCCCCAGTAAAAGAATGCACATCCAGTGCTTTGGATTTGGTAGATTATATCTCGTATCATCTCAAGTCTACATATTTGACCATGGCCTCATAACTCTCATCATATCCTTTCGTTATCAACAACACATCTAATAACTCATGGAAACTCCGCCAGCAAAGCCTCAAAAGCCTGCATCAAATCCCCCTTCAGATCCTCCAAGTCCTCCACGCCAGTACTAATCCTCAACATCCTCTGATCCTCCCCACGGCTCGACATGGCACGCCACTCGCACAAGCTCTCAACACCACCTAAGCTCGTAGCATGCTGAAAGATAAACAGCTTGCTCGGTAATCGCTTCGCATGCTCTGGGTTCTTCAGCCATAGACTGAACACGGGGCTGTGACCACCTGGCATTTGGCCCTTCAGCCACTCTGCGTCTTGTTGGATGGATGAATGTGCGATCTTGTGGACTATACGCCCGATGACGGATGATGAGTCTGAGAGATCAGCGCTGAGCCATGATACGAGTGCCTCGGCGGTTTGGGACTGACGCATCACTCGTAGGTGAAGAGTTCGAAGTGATCGGATACCCAACCAACCCTCCAAACTCCCCATGACATTTCCTAACACCATTCGTTCATCCCTCAATGTCTGCTCCAACCCGGATTTGACCTGCTGCGGAGAAACAATGACAATACCACAGAGCATATCAGAGTGTCCACCGATATACTTCGTCCCACTATGCATAACCAAATCCGCCCCAAACTGAATAGGATCCTGCAGCGGCGGCGGCGCAAGCGTAGCATCAACCGTAAGCAACGCCCCCGCCTCTTTAGCCTTCTTACTAAAGAATGCAAGATTTCTCGCTTCGCCTGTTGGGTTAAGCGGTGTTTCGATATGGATCATATCCCCTGGCCCCGCTTGATCAAGATCATCGAGCGAAAGCTTCTTCAAACCGTTGAGTTTAGTCATAAGCTCAATTACAGCGTGGACACCGTGATAGCCATCAGAGATAAAGATTTTCTTGGGATTGATGGCGATTAGCATTGAGTGAAACGCTGCGACGCCGCAGGAGTATGATACAACGGGGTTTTTGAAGAGGGTCTTGAGGACGATTTCTAGTCTGCTGTAGTTGGGGGCTGTGTAGCGAGAGTAGACGTGTGAATCGAATGGAGCATTTGGCTATGAATGTTAGTTGTGTTGAAGATTGGTGAGGGCTGGGGAAGTACATCGTCGTTTTCCATCTCAACGAGATCATCGGGGTTGCGGGCATAGCGGTAGTTCACAGCGGAGTGCATAGCCGGGGCGATGGCCCGGTGAGGACTGACGAAATCATCTGCGTGGACGGCTTGCGTTGAGAAATGGAAGTTGGGAAGGGCCTGGGAGTGAGCTTCTGCTGTGAGGACGAAGTTGTTGGATGCCATGGTGAAGGCCACTGCTGGTTGATAACTTTATATCTGGTGCTTTAGGGTCGCCTGCATTGTTCAAGGCGATCACTGGCTGTTTTATAATATTCATACTATCGGATCTCGGTCGGATCGTCGGGCGGTATATAGCTATCTACTATGCTATCTTGTCAAAATGGCTGCGAGCTAATGTCATGACATTGAAAAGGGCGTACAAGCATCTCGGTCCGACACCGGAGTTCGGTATCATGATGTTTCTCCCACCTAATCAATATGCAACTTGATAAGACAAAACGATAGTAAAACTCTGCCCAGTGGATCCGTAGAAAGTTTTACATAACTATTCAATTACTCAGTGAATAAGTTCTGATCCAGTGTTGCCAAATATACAGTGGATGCCAAAGCTATCTTAGATCTTGGACTTCATGCCCTGCGACTCTTTCTTTGCCTGACTATATAACTTGTTGAAAACCAAATCATTGAGAATTGCCTCAGCACGATGATAAAAAGGCCTGTGAAAAGGAAAGAAAGGTACAAAGCAGTTCATCTTGTCCAGGGCAAAGATGCGTGAGCGAAAACCAGCCTGTAGATCATACTGGATCGAGTACACAATGAAGGGAAAGTAATGGGCAAGGATGAGCACTTGCTCCCTAACCATGCCATCTGACGGGTTCTTAGGATCTGCCCCAAGGTACCGTTTTGAGCCTAGGGGGGTCTTCCTCACAACCTCCAGTTCCTTCTCATCAAGTGTGAAATTGCCTGTTGAGTAGTTATCCCCTTGACAGTATCCGAATAGGCTGAGTAACGTCAATGTAGCATATATCCAGAGTACCAGTGATGCCCTTTTCGGTGCTAGCGAGCTCTTTGTCAGCTGAGAGGAACCTCTGCCAAGCTGTCTCGTATCTGTGCTCCTTGGTAGTAGTGTCATCAACGTAAGCTATGTTGACTAACCTAGGCTTGAGAGAGTTGGTCTCTGATGTTCCAGAGACCAGGTTCTTAAAGCTTTGGCTTATGATAAGACCTTTCCAATCGTCTTCACCGGCAATAACTCACCAGGAGAAGGCTGAGAGATGGTGCAACTACCGCGACAGGTCAGTTCCAATGCCACAGAGGTCCGAGAACCTGGACTTACCTCTGCGGGAGAAACGCCAGTCCTCAAAGTTTTGATGCCCCAACACATAGCATTTATAATCTGAAGTCTTATCAACGGGTGAAATGAGGAGATAGTGAACAGAAGCTTCCCTCTGTGGCTGAAACACCTCCCACGCTTTCCTTCTGACCCGCCTCATCAAGCCATTTGACTGCAGCTTGCTGGATCTTGACAACATCAAGATCGTTCCGTAAGCTATGCCGTTCCTCCTCCTAGCTTATATGCCTTAAACCAAACCTTTAGAATGTAGACTTGGTTCAACGGAAGCCAAAAGTCTGTCCCATGGTGCACGTTTCAGTCCGGCTATTTCGGCAGTGGACAAATGTGATATGCAAGCAAGGATGCATTTGAGAAGCAAGAAGCAAGCTTAACTGCGATATTGAGGCAACGCTCCAATCGGACCAGTGCGGGCTGAGAGCTTAAATGAACCCCCTGCATAATAGACGCATCTGATTGGATTTCCCGATACGGCCTGGAGGTATTCGAGCTTTTATCAGACCATGTCTTGATAACCAACACAGCTTAATTTTAGTGCAGCCGCCTAATAGGGAGATCCGTAGCACCCTATTGGCGCTTCTAACTCGCTATGACTACAGTACAGAGCCGAGGTTAACAAGAAGAGAGTGAAGCACTCTGTCACAACCAACACAACTCATGTTCTGGAAACTAGAAGATCCAGACATTTGACAGAAACAACAGCGTCTGTGATACGAGCCTTCTACCATCGTAATTGGATGATCACGGCATTTAGTTGCCGTGAGCGGAATGCACCTCCAAATGACATCTCCTTATTGTTCAGTCTGTTCTACAGACCACGTTGGTTCTCTGAGCCATTTTGTAAATTCTTTGATACAAATCCGCAATGCCATTTGGCTCATCTGTGTACCTCGTACACGAATGGCAACGAGATCACTCGTCAACGATGATTACTCCACGAGATTTTGACAGTAACCCGCAAACCTCAATTGCGTTGGCTTTGCTTCTCGCAGTAGCAACAAGCTACCTCTTCCGCAGAGAGGACGAACTCTTGTCGGAGATTATCTGTTGGGCATGCTTACCGATGATATTTAGAGCCAATACCTTTGTAGAACAAGCCCGTGCAGATCTATCCGCCAAGCGCGAGACTCGGCATACTCTTCCCTCAGCGTTGTCGCTGTGGGCTGTTGCGGGTTGTCTGTCCATTGTATCCGGGTGTCGAGCTGAGGCGGATAGTTTCAAGCTCTTGGTATGTTCAATAACATGCGCTGAAAGAAGCTGATGGTAACAGAAATGCGTAGCCTGTTTTGGCCCCCTTGCTCCTTTGGACAGTGGGAGGCTTGAATCGTCACGCTCAGGGGCGCGATGCCGCGGATACTTCAAAGTTAGCACCGCTGTCCAGCAGGCTCTGGGTAGCAGGACTCATTGCAACTCTGTTGACCTTGGTTCTGATTGACTGGAATTACTATGGACTTGTGCCTTCTGGTGTTGCAACTGGCGCCTCTTTCATCGCCTATGTTTCATTCCAATCAAGACCAAGGGGCGGTTACTTCTTACCTCACCTGAATCCCTTCGAAGATCATGTCTACTCTCTTGCACCAAGAGTGACTGGACTTCTTTTCGTTACTAGTCTTGCCAGAGTATTTGTGTTTGGCCTTCCACGAGCTAGTCTCTTATACGCTTTGTTCTTGGGACTGGTAAAGGCATTTTCCTGGCGATATGCTGCTACGGCTGTACGTTAGCCATCCCTCCTCCATTCATCTCTGGTCTTCTAACTTCAAATCCAAGGCTCGTCACACGTCATGGACTCTTCCGACTATGATGACCACATTTGGTCTTCTAGCAACGCGCGATCCGTTCGATTTCACATTTGAGAACCAAGCATTGTTAAATGCTATATGTGCCTTGATATGTCTTGGCCAGATTGCTTGTTTCGTCCCCAGACAGATACGCCCAACGCGACTCTTGTATGCCTGCATTATGTTGCCGGTGATACCATATGTAGCCAACATCATGGCTATTTATCACGCACGAACCGATGCTCCGACCTTCACCATGGCGACACCACATCCAGTCGTAATCCTGTACAATAAAGCACAGAAAGAGTTCGAGAACCAATATAGAAGGCAATCGACAACCTTTGAATCCGCGTCGCATACCTATCAAAGAAAATACGGTAGAGAGCCACCGCCAGGCTTTAAGAGATGGTACGACGCTGCGCGTTCTCATGATTCACCATTGGTTGACGAATTCGACTCCTTGTATCAGACAATATCACCGTTCTGGAGGCTGAGCGGCAGTGAGGTTCTTGATGCTATGCACCGAGCGAAGAGCCTTCCTGGGAGCGATTTATGGCTTTGCACGTTTTCAGGCACATCGTCGACAACAAAATGCAGTCACTCTTATCGCACTTTTGACAGGCATATCTCGAGAATGTTCAACAATATTTTGGCCAATTTCACTGGACTTCCTGATGTAACGTTTCTTGTCAATCACATCGATGAGCCTCGTGTTATTTCTCATCATTCTGCTGAACCATCTTCTCCTCACGATCGAAGAATAGCTGTGGAAGATCGCAGCCGACAACCTATATGGGACTTGGTAACCAAGAACTGTGCCCTCAAAGAAGAAGTAGGAGGCCAAGACGACATCAACACATTTGGCCTGCCATTCGTGACCAACGTCTCATCAGCCCAAGATCTCTGTCAGCACCCAGAATACAGCGGCTCCCATGGTTTCACAATGAGCCCCGTCTCGTTCCGCCCGATCCATGGCCTGGTTCCAATCTTCTCAACCGGCAAACTATCCACGATGAGTGACATTCTCATTCCGAGCCCAGCGTATACCGAACAGGATTTCTTTCATTTACGACGAGTCAAGAGATGTTGATTGGGATAGAAAAAGACACAGCCTCTACTGGGCTGGTTCAACCACTGGAGGGTTCGCTCTTGATAATCGCTGGCAGCTCTTCCATCGACAACGATTTGTCGAACTCACACAGAATTTGAGAACGAACAAATCTCATCAATACCTGCGAACGAAAGATGGTGTATTGCAGAAAGTCAAATCTCATTTTTTAAATGGAAGACTTTTTGATATCACCTTCACCCGCATTTTACAATGCCAGAGAAAGGCCTGTAGGGACCAAGATGCTTATTTCGACACCAAGTCCTGGGTAGATAAAGACGAAGCCCTCAAGTCAACACTTGCCTTTGATATAGACGGCAACGGTATCAGCGGCCGTTATTACAAGCTACTTGCTTCCAAGTCGGTGCCACTAAAGCAGACATTATTTCAAGAATGGTACGACGATAGACTAATACCTTGGCTGCACTATGTACCCATAAGTCAAAGTATGGAAGAGCTCCCGGAGCTAGTCTTTTACCTCACCTCGACTGCATCTGGAAAAGAGGTCGCGAGGCAAATCGCAGAGCGAGGTCGACAATGGTATGCCAGAGCGTTTCGTGAAGTCGACACGGGTCTGTATGTTTACAGGCTGTTGTTGGAGATGGCAAGGCTTCAAGACCCTCAACGCACGCCTTGGGAATAATGAATTGGGGTAAATCTGGATTTGTGAAGTGCTTTAGGCAAGTTTCATCGAACCAAGCATCTTCTCCTCTGCGGCACTCTTTGGCGCAGTGTATGACGCCTTATATTATGTGATGTGTTCTTTGCAGTCGAGACTTGTGGCTGAGAACTTAGAATAGCAGAGAGAACTTAGTAGCCTTTGTGTTAATTTGTATTGCATCTTTGTGCCTTTTACCCCTCAGCCTCGAAACCTTATTACAGCAAGGTGGCGCAACACCTGATAGATTACCGAATTATGAAGCCTGTTATTTTTGAAGCCATGCAAGTATTGGCTTCTCTAGTGCATGAGAACTCCTGGATCAGGATCGGCTATACAGAAACAACCTACAGATATTTACAGGTTTTGTATTTCAGCCATTGGCTATTATTTATGTTTTATTCTCTTACCTCTACTAAAACCAACAAGGTTATATTTTGGTACTGTCAGCTTGGCTGATCAGTGGCTACAAGGTTATATATCCTTGCTGCCAGTGCAAATCAAGGACGCGATGAGTGTCGTATCATGACTCATCGTGGCACCCTGGTGGCCTGGTTGCGCGGCTTCACTTGCCATTGACTTTGAATGCGTTGTTCAGATCGTAACTACTAAAGGGGCCCATTACTTCACTCATGCGCACGAAATTAGCACCAGTTGTCAGGGCTATCAACCCAGAACAACCCCCTCCCAAACCTTGTTCAGGCATACCAGCACCCACAGAATTGTCACTCAGAGTTCTCACTAAAGCATCACGCTTCCATCAACACACCCCATCTTCAAACCCAGCACCGACTTTGTCGACCAAAGATGAAGTTCCCCCTGCTAGTGGTCTTGTTCTTCACCACTCTTTTCTCTTCAGGAGAAGCATGCGGAAAGAAGAAGTGAGTTAGATATGTTACTCGCAGTTGAAACTTGTGGCTGAAAGTTCAAATCAGGAAAGAGATCATAACATGGAGATGCTCCAACGACGAAGGGGGAACCAACTATTATAAGACTGACGAATGCTGCGAGAGGATCAAGGGCGAATTGGATAAAGACGGAATGAACTGCAACGAGGAACTCAAAGGCATGTTAGGCAAACCCAAACGCGAAATCTCGAAGAAAAGAAGAGAACGGATTCTTGAGGCTATGCAGTGCTGCTACCCACCCGGGACTGAAAAGAAGATTCCTAAGATCAAATTCATTACTGCAAGTATTCAGCCAACAGCAGTACAGCCAGCAGTACAGCCAATAGTAGTACAAGTTACAGTGGTACAGTCAGCAGTACAGCCAACAGCTGTAGCCAACAGTACTACAGCCAATAGTACTACAGTCAACAGTACTATGACTGCCAGTACTAGAGCTAGCAGTATTACTAAAGCTAGCAGTACTACAGTCAACAATACTATGACTACCAGGACTACGGCCTAAAATGTCCCTGCTAAATAAGGCGTAAGTAAATCTTGTTGAGATCGAGGTTGAGGTGATACAACCTTTTATTATTATATGCTCTACTTACTGACCATCTCTTCTAGGGGTCTTGTACAATGGGGAGACGCTGTGGGTAGTTGACATTAGGGAATGGAATGAAAGGGGGCCAGGGCCGTGAGCCGAGATACGTCTATGACAGCAAGAGAAATGTTGTCAGCCCGATAGCCAAGTAATAAGATCCTATTTTATAAGGCTGAAAGATCATGAACGTGTATTGGGATTTATGGCAAAACAACAACAGCCTCTGAGAATGTGACCAGCTTCACTTTTAGCATTGCTCGCGTCATATGTATCAAGATTAATAACTCCCCGCCCTGCAAATAAGATCAGGCCAAAGTATCAAAAACTACAATAAAAGTTTTGAGTTTAGTCTCCTCCTTGAATTAGATGTTTTCCCCATGTCTTTTATCACGGCTACGCCGGGAATCGAACCCAGAATCTTCTGATCCACTCTCGGATGCCTTGCCATTGGGCCACGCAACCTGCATTTCACTCCTCACGACCGAAAACTCGACTCGACTGCTCCCCGAATGGCGAGACGACCAATCAGTGCCGATCCTTCCGAAGGATTCACAATCCTATGTCTTTCTGTTTGAGATATTGGGTGATTTGTGTGATGAGGAGGGTAAGCAGCGGGGTTGCATGCGTAGTGCTTATTCGTGTGACGTTTCGCATCAATCAAGTCCGAGTCTGGGATAAGTATAAAGAGAGATGATGCCTTGTCTTTTATTCTGGAGGATTTGCACTGGTGATGTTACGTTGATACTGTGATTTTAGTATGGCTTCAACTCAGAACCCTGTTCGCATTGCTATGCGTGATAAGCACTACAATGAACGCTCCGAGATTCAGAATGCGGCTATGAAAGCTGGTCTTGATTTGATCCCTGATTTTTCAGACCGTAGGAAATACCCTGCCGATCTTTTCATACTGGCGAAAATAATGCTGACATCTGCTAGGAGACAGTTTGGTAGTCGTTGACTACGGAACTGCCCAGGGCGCCAACTCGTAAGAATCGAACCCCAACTTCACACTTCCTTGCTGACGCTCTCAAGCATCGAACCTGTAAAGAAGGCCATCTCAACTTTGCCAGACGGTGCTATTGCTTCTCTCATCTTCGAAGATACCCCGTTCAACGACTTTGGAACACTGGCAAAGACAGTCTCAGACAATTTCACCAACCAAGACAGCAAGATCCATATCGTGCCAAGTCTTGTTCCACTGGGATTCTATCAGCAGGTAGTTCCAACGGGCCAAGCCGACATTGGCTTCTCCTGGTCGTCTTTCAATTACCTCGAGAACGTTCCTTCAATTAGTCTCGACGCAACAGCATCCCCAGCTGAATTCGCAGTTGCTCGTCACAAAGCACTGGCTGCAGCAGCGCATACAGACCTGATAAAGCTGCTCAAGCTTAGGGCGAAGGAGACTCGGAGTGGAGGGTATTTTATCGCAGCTATTGGAGGACAGGCACCTGAAGGGGAGAGTACGCCCTCGAAGCCGGGATCGCAAGTCCTTCAGGCTGGGTTGATGAGAATGGTCGGCGAGGGGAAGCTTGCATTGGCAGAGCTGATGCAGATGGCTCTTTTCCCAAGTCATGAGCGCACTCCCAAAGAGGTTGAAGCGGCGTTGAAGGATGAGGCTGTCGCACCGCTATGGCAGGTGGAGTTTCTAGAGCCGAAGCTGATCGTGCAGCCAGCTTGGCATGTTTACCAGGACAAGATCAAGGCCAAAGAGACCGAAAAAGACGAAGCTCTAAGAGAATATGCTCAGATCGCCATCAATAATGTGGTCTCAGCTTCAGGCTGGTTCTGGATCGACGTTTTGAAGAAATCACGAGGTCAAGATTGGGATGGAGGCGAAGCATTTCTCGAAGAGTTCATCAACATCACCGTTGAGGAATTTGTCACAAAGTTTGCAGACTTCAAGTTGGAGATATGGTATAATTATATCAAGCTCAAGAGAACTGATAAGAAAGCCTAGAACTGTTTGGGCAATAGGGTAGTATTTGGTGAAGAGACTCCATGGAGTTCTCGGAGTGGATGGCATCACGTCACATTGAGCAAGTCGATTAGTAAGGCTCACCTCCACGGATTTCCATGATATTAAATAAAATATGACAGTTAACTCCTCACTTCAATACAACATTGCGATTATCCCAACACTATCTATTCACTCCATAGTCATCAAGAAAATACGAGGTTCAACATGACGCAAATCGGAATCTTCCCCGCTTCTGGAGCCCTTGGCACCAGCACGTACACCCATCTTCTCTCCCAAGTCCCCAACGACAAAGTCACGCTCATCAACCGCTATCCCGAAAAGGTTCCCAAGAAATACGTGGAGAATGGAACTACCGTTCGTCAAGCTTCTTACGAGTCTAGCGCTGAAGAACTCGAGGCTGCGTTTGTAGGGATCGATGTGCTCTTTTTGATCTCGTATCCTAGCCATGTTCACGAATACAGGACGAAGGTGCACACTAAAGCGCTTGATGCAGCGGCTAAAGCTGGGGTGAAGCATATTTTCTACTCGTCGCTTGGATTCGCGTCGATTGGTGAGAGTACTACCAAGGCTGAAGTTATGGGTGCGCATCTTGATAGTGAGGAGCATCTGCGAAAGATTGCGAGTGCGAAGGAGGGATTTACGTGGACGAGCATTCGTGAGGGACTTTACAGCGAGTCATTCCCGATCTACACTTCGTTCCTCGACCTCAAGAACCCTCCGTCCAAAGTTCTCATCCCGCACGATGGAAGTGGACCTGGGGTGAGCTGGGTGAAGAGAGATGAACTCGGAGAAGCGACTGCACGTCTCATCGCATCATACGCGAAAGCCCCGCTATCCTTCAACTATACCAACCAGATCATCACTCTAACCGGTCCTAAATCCTGGACATTGTCAGAGACCGTCGAAGTTCTATCGCGCGCCGCAGGAAAAGACTTTAAGATCCAAGAAATCAGCGTGGACGAATACATCAACCTCCCTCAAATCAAAGAATACTTCGGAACAGAAGAGAAGGCGAGGACGTGGGCTACAGCATGGGACGCCATCCGCGCCGGAGAAACCGCTGGTGTAACGAACACGATGAAAGAGATACTGGGACGGGAGCCAGAGGATTTTGAAAAGACTATTGAGGAATTGGTCAAGAATCAGCGGTCAGGTTGAGGCTGAACGGTGAGGAAATACGAAGGCTGGAGTTTTGTACTACGGTAGAGAATGAAATGCATGATGGTTTCTATTTTTAAACTGTGGAGAGGTTAGGCTCAGTGTGACGTGGTCGAGAATTAGATCAGCGCCTCGTTTGGATTAGAGTTTGGTGATGAAATGAATTCATGCGACCCTGTTGAACCTGCGGAATGCATTCTAGAAAAGTCTCAGAGATTAAAACAACATTCCAGCTGACTTACCAGCCTAGCCTGCATATGTAGTTTGTATGCAATGCCATGAGTAGGCAAATGATCCTTCATCCGCTTCCGTTCCGTTAGAAGTGGATCTCGCATCGATCTCGGCCTACGTCAGTGGGTATTAATAGCCCATAGCAGCATCTGGTTTGTTCTGTTATTTTAATGCAGGGATATATTTCTACTGGCACGTTACAGGCGATCCTCGGCACATATGCCGTGCTTTACGAGATGGAAATCCATCATGTGTTCTCGATCTCGTATCGGGGAGGCAGTGAAGTGGCGAGGTTTCTTTTTTTCAGCTAGCCCCAGAAACAAGTCAAGCTGCCAAAAATAAATAGCGTCAATGGCAATGAAATTTAACTAAACCTTTTTGTCATTTAGACTAGAAGCGTTTTCTGGCGGAAGAATTTCTATGTGAAACAGTCCGAAAGACCCGATGGTTTGTTGTAATTGGATGCAACGGTAGGTGACATTAAAGGGCCAAGTTTACGACAGGGGTTATTCCTCCTCCATTGAAATGATGTCAATAACTGCCGTTGCACTCCTCATTCGTCAAAAGATCAACTGAAGATCCCTTGGGACCTCGTATTCACATTTATATAAGTCCTTATCCTAATCACTTCTTTCCATCTACCATCCTCACTCCAATCCATCCAATCCACCATCCAACATCCAACGTCCAACAACACAAAACGTCAATCAAAATGCAGTTCAAGACTCTCTTCGCCGCCTCCCTCCTCGGCCTCGCTGCCGCCGCCCCTGCAGAGGAGTGCAGCAGCACCAAGACCAGCCCCGCCAAGTCCGGCAACTCTCCCGTCCCCAAGACCTTCGGCCTCGTCGCCCTGCGCTCCGCCAGCCCCATCCACTTCACACACTTCAGCGCCACTGAGAACGGCTTCTTGCTCGGTCTTCCAGCGGATAAGCAGAACGCTACCTGCTCTGGCAAGTCTGATGGATCAGCTGTCTTCCGTCTGAGCGAGGGTGAGCTGTATCTCTACAACACCGGCAAGAAGCAGCAGCGCGCTTATACTGATCGCTCCGGAATGGGTAAGTCCTCACTTTACATTTGTTAATTGGATTGTTGTTAATATGGTATAGGCCAAGGTGTGCTTCAGTACGCTACTGAAACTAAGAACCCTCTCCCCGACTCGTTCGAGACCAAGGGCTGGAAGATCGACAAGTCTGGAAACCTCAACTTTGATAACGCTAGCGGCTTTACTGCCTGCCGCGACGGCCCTGATGGTTCTTGGACTGTTTGGATTGCTACTGGAGCGACTCACCCTGGAAACACTGACGCCGAGTGTCTTGGCTTCAACGCCCGTGTTGCTGAGATTGAGCACCCCACCAGCTGCTTTTACTCCGAGTACTCTAACTAAACCAAGTCTTGGATGATTATATGTATATAGATTTAGCGTGTATGCGTTTCTTGTAAACTGAGATTCTATTTATTACTACTGGGAAATTGCATCTATGTAGAGGCCAAAGTCCATTATCTTTACAATCACTTATCACACATATCCCGCGGGATAGCTAACTATTTAATGATGATCTGATATAACAATGTCGCGTGCGACAAAGGGAACTAAGATGCATTTTTATGTCTTTTACTATCTAACCTCATGCCACTATCCTTTCGGTAACTGTTACGGGCGCTAAGTTGAGCTGAAATGCGGTATCCCTCCAGCACTACAATCAATGCTCCACCGTCTGTGATTGCCTCGAAGCTCATTGCTGCTGCTGCTGTGAATGTGACTGAGGGCATGACGAAAGCAGGTCAACGAAAGGACCTCTCACAGCTAGGTGACATGCATCCATTGCTGAAGCAAGAGAAGGAACCATTGATACCACTAGTGGTGTGTGTTTGGGAGGAGGTCTACCTTAGAAGTAGGTCTTCAGAAGCAAAGAGGTCTTAGTCTTCGAGGTGATCGATAAATAACCAACATCCCAGAAGCCAAAAGATTCATCAAGCTTATTAAGAGTCTTCAACAGTTCATCTAGATTTAGACTCAGCTGAACTGAATACTTGGAACTGATTGTCTTGTTTTTTTTGTTTCCTTAGCCTGTCGTGCTCACAAGTCTCAATCACCGTTGTCTATTCATCAGCGATCAAGCAAGGGGTTGAACTTATTTAAAAGTCACTTGCTTCAAACTCTTTTGAATGAGGGAGGTTTGTAACAGCTTTGACTTTACATCTGCAGTCAGCAGAAAGACGGCCTCATCTTGCATGCAAGATAACCTTCTTCTTGTACGTGAAGAAATAGCCTCTGGGCTTCGGCAGCCCAAAGTCATTTAACTCGACCGAATCTGAAGAGTGCACTCTATGTGAAAGCTTCACGTGATATTAGATGTTCCAGGACCGGAATTTTATGTGATCCGTACAAAAGTTTTAGTAGACTGTCCAGAATTAGTGTTTAGAGATGAAAAAGTCTATTACACAAAGCCGACCCGGTGGCTATAAAAATAATGCTAGTTACAAGGTAAACTCCATCCTCTTTTTAATCTTCCATATTTTATACATGTTTTGCTAAAAGTCTCCAGAATGGCTACCGAGAAATGTTTCAGGCTCCAGCATCATCACACGTTGCCATGGGCTTTACGACAGCTATATCGCCTTCGACCAAGAACTGACACATCCAGGGTCCCATTTTTTGACGACAAAGAATCTGGGTCTTGTATGCAGGCCGCGTCCGGACAAGAGCACAGCGAGACAACGATGTCTCTTCGACCCCAGGAGCCTCAACATTCCCCGGTGCAGACTTCTTCACTGCTGCGCCTCCCGCGCGAGTTACTACTTCAGATCATGGCCCTTTTACCGCATAGCTCTCTTTACATGATCCACCAAACCTGTGGCATCATGCGTCATCTGTTGGGCGGTTTTGAGTTCAAATCCTTTCGACTGGAAATGCTGCGGAGCAGTGAGGAAGAATACTGCATTACGGAAGCCGGATTCAACGAGCTATATATAGCCAAAAGGCTGCTCCTCCGTGGATCTCTGTGCAGTCCTTGCGGTAAGCTCTTAGACTCTGGCGAGCTTGAAGAAAGACTTAGATGGCTCTGGTGTCCAGTCTGGTGCACTGAATGCAACGAACGCCATCCAGATTTTATATTCCCTCAAGGGCGGCGGGCATCAATCATTCAAGGGCGGCGGACAAAAAAGCGCAGTGTCGGGCTCCTGGGTCACTTTGCGGTTTGCGAACACCTCAAAGTGTCGGGTAAGTGGCTACAACTCAAGATACCCGGGCAAGAGAGACTGGAGCGAGGGGAGCAGGTGATCACGTGCGAACATCCTGATCACATCTCAGCCTACGACAAATATGGCGATTCATCAAGCTGCCACATATTTCAGCCATGTATCGTATACTTTTCTACCCCAACAGGTGCGCGAAGCAAATACGTCAGATCCTTTCCTATGATAAAAGTTCATCGTAAACAAGATCTCGACATCAGGAAGTTAAGGTCGTTTCTGTTGAAGCGACTACAAGAATTGGACGGCCATGGGCTATGCCAACATGCCTATGGTCAACTCGAATCCATCACATCGTTTGTGACCCTAGGAAAACCTCGGTGTCCTTCCAATGGACGGAGTTGGTGCTATGACTATCAATGCCCTGATTGCACCTACGCTTGTAAACATTGCGGAGAACGATACCGCTGGGTTTGGGAAAAAGATTGTCTCATACTTCGCATTCGGTCGGAGAAGTGTTATTTGTCCCCACATTCCATCGACTGGCTCTCAAACCTCAGTTTCGAAACTGATAAGCACCCTATTTTCAACAAGAATACCGAGAATGTATTATGGTGCTCCAATCCTGGTTGTGGTATAGGCCGTGGAGAACGATGGTTGTTAATGGTGGAAATCTGGAAGAGACTTATAATATCCCCTTACTGGCAAGAAAACGAGCCTGAGTTTAATGGTAAGATTCCCATGAACAGGCTGCATTTGACACTGGAATATCAGACTTTTCAAGATATAGTAAACCATCGTGGAGCGTGGAGGATACAGGGCAGATCCAGAAGAGGGTTAACAATCATATAAGAGTCCAAAAGTAGCAGATAATAACGCCTTCTATATTACGATCTATTCCCACGGGCAAGAAAATCTCCCCTCATGTGTTAAGAACCCATCAGCTCTCGCTTTGAGAGTATCCAGCCCGACCTCGACCTAGTAACGCAACGGGCGACAACGACCTCACAAGTGCGACACTGCACTTAAGGTCTGCAAGGCAGGAACTGATCTCATGTCTTGTGATCATCGATCAGCGTGCGATAATGGTCCCCCCCCGCCATTCTCTTCTTCGGTCGCCCTTCAGCCCCGCGTCGTTATCTTCTTCAGTCTCAACCTCCTTTACTGAAGCTCAAAATGACAGTCTGGACCTCAATAGCCAAGTCCCCGACCACGAAGCCGACAACAATGTTCCACGCGATGTCGACTATTCTCAGAATTACGTGTTATTTGCAGTTCACACTTGTGACTGAGAGGTTAATTCAGCAGAGAGAACTTAGTAAACAGAGCTATTCCTAATGGGTGTAGCGTAGTGGGCAAGATCAGATCATGGGCTTCGGGAGCAAGAAAACTCGATACGTAAACACAGAGTGCTAAAATAAACTTTACATAAAATCCTCTAAACTTAGACTAAAATTACCTAAATCTTTTTGTTCCTTAGGGCTAGGATCCTGAATTTTCTTGCATGCCAAGCCCCACCACCCCACCCCACGTGATCCTTTCCTCTTATCTGATCAAGCTTTTAGATCTGATAAACTGCTCAACTTAAACCCCTGCCTCTCCCCATCCTCAATCAGCCCCGACAGCGGCGCCATGAAATTCGCAGCTCCTCTGAGCGCGCTGCTCATCAACCTCTCACTATGGACGTTCTCCCTCGCAGCGGAGGACAGATCTCCTGAGCGGGTATGCTACGACGCGTGTTTCGCGTGCCTAAAGCCCGTGCATTTCGACGACGTGCTCCGGAACCAAACGGGTTTTACGAGGACCTGCTACAGCCCCAGAGCGATACTGTCGCTGTATCTATGTCTTGATGTGTACTGCACGCCCGGGGCGGTAGAGGTTGGGTTGGGGTCGTATAATGAGACGTGCCGGGAGAAGGCGCACATTGTCTTACCGCCGTTTGACGTGATTTCGAATTATACGGCTGAGGATGTTGAGAGGGTGAGGAGGTTTGAGCGGAATGAGACGGATGAGGGGGTTTTGTTTAGGGAGGTTGTTGTTCCTTCTGAGCATTGGTTTGGGATCTGGTGGGATACTTTGGTAGGTCATCTGAGAGTGAATTTGGACAAGACTGATTGTGATGCAGGACTCTGTGGCGTATACGTACACTTACCACGATGTCTATGGGTAGGAAAAGCTTTCCATGTGTCGGAAGAATTCTAACAATTGATAGGCGCGCTATGATTACATTCTGGATCGTCGTTGTAGCTATCGGCGTCTTGAATCATGCTATTCTTCATATCGCCAATCTACAGATAACTCGCAACTATTCTCCAAAGTCCGGCGGCCGACTCCAGAACCTTTACAGTTGGGCACTCAACCGAATCACAGTACCGGCTTTTATGGGGGACCGATGCGCGCAGAAAGTTGGCTGGGGAACTGTCCCTCCTCAAATACAGTCCTGGACCTTGATTGCTTTCCTCCTCCTCAACATCGCGTTAAGCATACTCGGATACAAAATCGTGCCAGTTAATATGTAGTAAGTACCAGTAAACCTTGGATCACATCGCTTGGGACTTATACGGTGGCAGCTTTCCATCAACAGCGAAACAGCTTCTTCGATATGTCTCAGACCGCACGGGTATTATTTCATGGGCCAACTTCCCAGTCATTTGGCTCTTTGGTATGAGGAACAATCTCCTCATGTGGCTGACTGGTTGGGACTTTGGAACGTATAACAACTTTCACCGCTGGGTTGCGCGGATTGCAACTCTTCAAGCGATCGTTCACTCTATCGGGTATACTTGGTTGATCGTGTTAGGTTCGTCAATACCGTGACTTGGAGTTCTATAGGCATGCTAACTTTCTACTAGAGGGAGGCTGGGAGTATTATCTATTCTGGTGGAACTACATGTTCTGGTGGGTTGGCGAAGTGGTATGTTTTCTTTTAAGTCGGCTCTGTAATCTTTTCTGACTTGCCCAGGCAACTATCGTCATGTCTCTTCTCGTCGGAGCCTCCTTTTACTGGATTCGGCGTCAGCAGTACGAACTATTCTTGGTCGTACACATCATCATGTCAATCATCCTCCTCATCACAATGCTTGCGTAAGTCTAGCCCTCCCATCACTCCCAGTATTGTCTAACAAGCCAGCCACGTCTCCATCTTCCAAGGCGAATACGACGTATTCTTCTGGGTCCCCTGCTTCATCTGGGTTGGCGACCGTGTCATCCGCGCTCTTCGAATCGCAGCCTTCAACCCGAAGCTTTGGGATACCTGGGCCACTTCCATTTACCACCCATCTTCCAACATTGTTAGACTTGTCATTCCGTGGTCAAGCAGTCTGTACAAACCAGCCCCGGGAACGTTCTACTACATTCATGTTCTCAACGGACCTAGATGCTGGGAAAGTCACCCCTTTACCGTGGCAATGGTAAAAGATGAAGGGGAACGTGGTTCGAAGCTCCTTGGCGAGCAAGCTCCCCTTCTCGACGGCACTGTCGCTGAGCAAAGCTCGGATCCCGTTGACTCACAAGACATACTCAGCGACTCTCGCACAATGACATTCTTGATCCGTCCATATGACGGCTTCACATCCAGACTCCGAGACACCGCATCAGCAGTCTGGCCCAAAAATGTCCCTCAACGCATCCTCATCGACGGCCCCTATGGACATACCCGCCCTCTCCATCTCTTCGACAACGTAACCTTTATAGTCGGCGGAAGCGGCATCGTCGTTCCCCTATCATATCTCCAACTCCTCACCAGCCCAGCAGGCCCTCGATCCGTCAAAATTCACTGGGCCGTTCGCGAACCTGCCTTCGCACTCGACGTCCTACAAACAGACATCGCTGACGCTCTGGGGAGCACAAATCTCAGCGTTGAGATACACCTCACAACACATACGCCTCAAGATGAACTAAGCGAGTGGCCATCGCAGGTTACTTTGCGGAAAGGAAGGATAGATGCTTCGGATGTGGTGAGGAGGAGGAGTGAAGAGGTGATGGGCGGGAGCCTTGCGGTTGTGGCGTGTGGACCGGCGCAGATGGCGGATAATGCGAGAAAGACGGTTGCTGATTTGTTACGAAATGGAGTTATGAGGGTAGAGTATTTTGAGGAGAGCTTTCAGTGGTGATAGAATACATTTGGGCGTTTGACTTTATATAGATATGTTCATGATACTCATTATTCTACTCCTCGTTAACAAATCGTGATATCTACGAGTTCATCCTCCTTGGCTGCTACCTCCCCATACATAACGCCGTGCGTATAACATTCCCCTATGAGCTTCCAGCCTCCGTTGAATTCTCTCAGTATAAGTGGTGTATTGCAACCCCTTAAGATCACGATTCTATCGTTGATCTCGGCTGCACAAGTTCCCAATCCCATTCTGCCATTCTTCGTCCCAAACAAACGTCTCCACGCCATCGCATTGATCGCCCACGACAAAGACTCTCGCTGCATCTCAGTGGGATTATATAGGCTTTCTCCAACAAGTCCCTCTTTCAGTCGCGTAAGCCACTTTCTCGGCGTGAATATGATGTCTTCTATAGTGTATCCACAAAGCTGAAGCTGCCGGTTCCGTTTCATAAAGATGTAGAGCCCAAAGCCATGCGTGTAAATACCAGCAACGCCACTCTGCCACAATTTGGGATCAAGAAGCCAGGCATACGACTCTGGGGCCCTTTTACCTCCGTGGAAAGTTGTGTCTGCTACTATAGTTCTCCAAAATGCGTCTCTGATTGCTTCGAGATCTCCATAGATACTCTGCGAAGAAGTTGAGTTGAGCGGGTAGCGAGTGTCAATCTCAGCTGCATTGCATGCACTCAATGATATGATGGTGTCCAGAATAATACCCTTGGTAGTAAGACTGGCACACGCTGGAGAGAAGATTGGTGTCGAATGGCCTAGACCTGCGTCTGCTTGGTACGCGCCGCCAAGTTGAGCCGTCGGAGCGGGAGTGCATGTCCAGCACACTGCCCAAGAAGGAACATCGTGATTGCAAAAAGTACCCACTGGAGTTGTTCCCTGTCCTTTGGTGACACTATTCAAGATCGCCAGTAGGAAGGGCGCCATAGACTGATTTCGTAAGAATGCGGGTAGTTCGTCGACTTTCCAGTTCTTCGGTATGTGGCCTCCGGGGCCTGAAACAAGACGAAGAATGTTGAGATCGCCCTTTGCCATGAGCTCCGATGAAAAGTTGGTAAAGATTGCTGCTTTTGATGAGTTATAATCAGGTTTGATATGCACTCTGTCAGCGATGGCTTTTATCCCCAAGATGCCATAGACCCTATCCTTCTCTTCCGTCACAAGTGAATCTCGCGCAAGATTCAGAGCCCGCACGAGATCTTGCCAATCAGTCGATGGAGCTTCGACCTTTTGATGTTCTTGGATTCGCATCATAGTCTGCTGAACCTTCCACATCCTCTCCGGAGCCCAGTCTCTCTCCTTGATCAGCCTATCACGCGCAAATTCGAACGACCATGTCGTCAATATGAGGGGCCGAACGCTCTCAAGAATGGCATGCCCGAATCTTGATTCATCCCCGGCGATAAGATTAACGGCCTGATGCACATCATACCAAGAAATGCATTTATTGCCACAGATAACCGGACTGTTAGGGTTTCCCAGGGCTACTTCCTGAACTACCCACATTCGCCGCCAGTATGGCCTGGTAAAGAAGTAGAATAACGCTTTGTAAACTCCTTTCTTCATGGGACTTTCATAAGCTGGCCACATGATGATGATGGGACGAAGATCGATTGAGAAGCTTTCGATATAGAAATCGTCCAGGAGATTAGGTCGCTTCGACTCGCGTGATAGCCAATAGAGGGCGGATAGAGCCAGTTGACTATCTTGGTCTGATGGTCCCAGCCATATGGCAACTTGCCAGGCAGACTGGTATATATCGCGCATTCTGGCAACCTGCTGACCTCGCTCGCCATTATCTCTTTGGTTGATGCAGATAGCGTCAACCCATAGTTTGAAGCCCTGGCGTACTCTATAGCTTCGGCTGAGCTGCACCAGGGCGTGATACAAGTTGGGCGTTACTTCAAAGGGACTATCGTTGACTGTGATGGAGTAAGGTATTTCTCCTTCCGAAAGTTTTGGGTGACCCCAGACATAGGATAGTGCGATGAAATCCCCCCATTCGTGTCGCCACGGTAGATCTGTTTCATCCGCAATGGGCTGCTCTGTCGAGTCTCCTTCGTTGCGGTGTGGGTTGCGGTGTGGATCACGGCCATTCTTGAAGAGCACATCAGTTTCGTGGCCATCAGAGAGCTCTGGCCATGTTCCACCATTTCCTTTGTACTCTCGATTGAAGGCCTCTTTTGACGCAAATAATGGCAGGCAAACATGCTCGAGCGAGCATGCTATCGACAGGCGCTTACCATCGTTGGTTGCGATTTCAACGTCATCCAGTATCTCGATCTTAAGAAGGCGGATCTCATCACCGATCAACGGCCGATACTGCAGCAAGGGTCCCATCAAGGGAGGTGATAAAGAAGTCAGGTAGTATTATGAAGTGGAATGATGTCCCAGCCCGTTTCGAATCGTTGGGCCGCGACATGCTCGGCGCTTAGGATGGAGTCACGTCAGCGAATCAAAATTCTCTCATCCCTGTCAGATCATGTAACAACTCTGTACGGAATACTCGACGCTGACTGCCTGTACTAAGTATCGGTTACCTCTGTGTCCTTTGGGCTGAAGTCTTTTCTAAACTCTCAACCTCATCACTGCATTCGACGCTCTCACTGCTTATGTTGTTTCCCAGATTTTATTTGTTCTTATATACCGGAGCCCACTGTTTATAGGATCGAAGATTAAACGCAGGCATAGACCTTAGTTGCTCCCTTATATAATTAAGCCGCGCAATACCTTCTCTCCTCATCACATCTTATGTTCCACAACTCTCTTATGACGGTGCATTCTTTCCCAGGCCCTTTGGCGATCGAGAGGGCGCGGCTTGCACTCGGCGCAGGAGTGAGCAAAGTCCTCGCGGATAGCCTCCTCAAAGTTGTCAGGGTAGAAGCAGTGGATGTGCTGCCAAGTGCCACATGTCTCGCAGTAGATGGTATCGCCATCATCAGTGATGGACATGCAGATACACTTGATGGTGTAGGGCTCTTCCGAATCTGACCCTATAGGACTGTCGTGGTTGACAGCAGGAGAGTCTGCCGTCAGGTCGGCTTCATTGCTATCATTGGACTCAACACGTGAAGCCTCGATGATACCTTGCCGGAAACTTGATGGGTGAATGCTCAAGTCGTCGAGATTAGCGAAACGAGCATGGCCGCCACTACTTGCACTATGATAATCGCGGCCACCTTCATTCTGGATCCACTGGTTGAATGCTTCCTCACTCGGTGTTTCTGCCTCGGAGTCATCGTCGGACACATCCTCGTCTGGATTAGAAGGTAGCGCGGACAAAGAGATTTCTTCAAGATGGCTTGCCAGATGTCGTGTGGTGGCGATTTTTCCTTGCTCTACGGTTTCGAAACACAATGGACATGTAATGGACTCCCAGTCGGGTTCATAGTGTTCAAGAGAAAGATGTGACACCCAATCATTGCGGTTACGAAAGCTGGACATGTCGCATTCGGCCTCAAGACACAGGTAGGGTTGCAGATCTGAGTACAGATGACGCCTGTGACAACAGTGTTAGCGCTAGCAAAGTCGAACAAGGGGACTATAGAAAAGGCCACCCACTTCCAGGCTGCGTTGGTCGTTATTCGGACAGTCCTTCCACAGGCAACACAAGGAAAAGACTTCCCTTACTTCGCCTCCTCCGAGAGCCGTGGAATGCGCGTCTTTTGGCCATTGGAGCCACTGTAAGTCATGACTGTCTCAGCATAGGAGCTCATGGTCGGCAAAGAGGTACCTAAACCTGAGTCATGAAACGCTGAGCCTGCTACTGTTTTATGATCTTCCTTGGTGTCCGGCTGCTGTTCCTCAGCAAGCTCTTCTTTAATCCGCAGCTGTTGGCAACTGCGATACCTTAACCAGTTCGCCTCCCCCAGGCGTAGGATGAGTGACTTATCTGCCCTAGGGAAACGCTGCTCGACTTTGTCACAGAATGCTTGTTGAGGCGCCCAATCACTCGTCTCAAGATGCTTCTGCTTCTGGAATGAGAGATCAGGCACAAGATCCCTGATTAGAGGATCCATTTCCACTAGGCACTCAACATCCGTTCTCAAGTCTTGGATGGTTTCACTCATATTATCCTGTTGAGAATCTAGGGAGACATCGCTCGAACTGTCGGAGCTCGAATCAGCACCATCATGTATGAGATAGGACGCCTCTGCACTCATGGCGATCAGAGGTAGCGACAGATCGTCTATTAATTCAAAGGTGCTTTTGAAGATAAGTGGTCTGAGCCCTGCCAGGTCTGTCAGTGGTGGCTAAGTGCTAAAAGATGCTCTAGGGACGACTATAGAATCGCTGAGAATAATTGGAGGAAATAAGTTGCAAAGGAGAAGGATCAAGTGACAACAGAAATCAATAACATACTGTCCAGCAATGTATTCGCGATGCTTGATAGAATCTTGAGGATGTCCCGCCGAATGTTTCGTGACTTGGCCAAGATATCGTCTAGATCACCCTCTCGCACGCCATATCCATCTGACCATAGGACTAGGAGGGAATAAGTTCGCTGGAGGCTCATTTAAACGACCTTTGGAACGTCAAGCTGCTTGGATAAGTGGCGAAGAAGTTCTTTATAGAACCTGAGTGCAGCATCGCAGAGCCTGGCGGCGACACTCTTGTCCTCCAACCCATCGCCGTGGTGGGCGTCGGCCTGCCATTCCCGGATAGCCTCAGCAACATTACGAGGTTCCTTGATAGGGGGGATAGAGCGATTATGAGGCTCAATCACTTCCTTTCGATTGTCCATTTCTTGAAGCTGCGATGATACACCGAGACACGATGTCCAAGGCTGTAGGGTGATCAGGCTCTGACATGACCAGGCCTTGAGATAATCATGCAGCGGCTATAGTATAATCCGATTGGGCATTACCCCGCCTTCAGCGACGCTGAGCCTCATGCTGACTGCGGTGAAAGGCCATGGATTTCCTGGCAATCTGGTGTATCCCTCAACCATCATTGATATTCTCTTGGTTTCATCTCGCTCGCAAAGATGGAACCGGTTTCCCTCGCCTTGGGTATCATCCCTATTGTCGGCGGATCCCTGAAGGCGTACAAATCCATCCACTCAAAGCTCAAAACCTTTCGTCATTATTCCAGAGAGGTGGACCGTGTCCGAAAACATTTCGATCGCCAGAGGCAGTTCTTCCTCAATGAAGTTCATTTTGTGCTCCGACTGGCCCTCGACGATGAAGTCTTGGTCAAGGAAATGGTTGCAGATGGTGCACATATAGAGTGGCAAAGTCATAGGCTTGAGAGTGCCATCGTGCAAAGCTTTGGAGACAACTCTGCGGCACTAATGGAAATTGTCGAAGATGTCAGGACGATCATTAATGATGTAAAAATGGCTCTAGAGTGTTTCAGCTGCCTGGAGGAAGCACGACTGGAGGTAAGGTGATCGAGTCCCCGTCACTATGCGTTTGCTAATGATGAGCAATCTCTCCAGAACGAGCGCCTCAAGGACACTGTGAAACGGGTGAGAGACCGCATGAAGATCGCTTTTGACAAGTCCAAGTTCGACAAATGGACCAGTGATCTCAGAAACTCCAACAATGACCTCTGTCTCCTCCGTAAACAGGTGGATGAGCTCTGCAAGCCCAAGGCACGTACGAGTGTAGTCGGGCGCAGCTGCGATCCCAGGCAACTAATGCACAAGACCGGCTACTACAGAGACGCAAGGAAGGCCTCGCAAGCACTTCACGACGCCTTATGCGCCGCCTGGTCTACTCCTGATGCTGCGTACTTTCGACACTCCGTCAGACTTTTCCTCGAGACGAAGGATGACGACACAACCCAAGTAGATCTGGCTATTTCATGTCTTGAACAGGAAGCCAGTCCAGGACGACGGAAGGTTACGCCCAACGGTAAAGCTGCATCTAGTCTGGTACTGGAGAACATGATGAGAGTTCATGTCAGGTCACAGGCCATGGACTCTATGAGCGCAGGATCACTCACGACGCCCCCTGATTCCGATTCCAGCCACAACAGAACCCGGAAACGACGGCGTGTTGTAAGATTTGAAGATGACGAGGCCACAAACTGCGGCGGAGAAGTGGATTTGCGAGTATCTTCTAGGGAGGTCAACCATGGGCAAGGAGTGACGCTGGACCTTCAAAGCACTCGACATCTCTGCTCAGAACTACTTTCCGATGGCCTCTATTGTCGGCAAAACCCAACTGCCACGTGTGTTGGATACCTAGACACATACTCCCACGAGAGGTTTCGCCACTCATTTTTCCAATGTTGCAAGGGAGTGTGCAATCCAAAGCTCTGCAAAGCTGACATAGCTTCTGGGGCACTGACGCGCATGGATGACATGCTCGCACACCCCCGGAGTGAGGGGCTTTCCGTCCCCAGTCAACTTCAGCTAGCACTACAGATAGTGTTAGCCGTGTTGAAGTTCAACTCAACATCCTGGCTGAGCGAATGTTGGGGCCTACAGGACTTGTACTTCTTCGAACAAGGCTCTGACCTGACTGCCTCGTTGAGGACACTACACATTGGTATCGACTGGCCGAAACGATCCCCAGGGGAGCTAATGGAAGTGGACTCAGCTGGATATTCAAGGGAATTTGAAGATGCAAAGCTGGTCCACGGGATACGCAATGCTACAATCTATAATCTCGGGGTGGCGCTGTTAGCAATTGGGCGTTGGGCTCCTGTGGACTCAAACGACATTCTGCATGTTCGCCGGATGGCGTCTCAAGCCTGTCCGCTTGGTTCTAAGTATCATGAGATGACACAGAAGGTTCTTGAGTGCGACTTTGGCTGTGGCAAAGATCTGAGCAGGCCTCAGTTACAACAGGCGATCTATGACGGGATTGTGATTGAGCTAGAGTCTATGATATCCAGTCTTAGCTTGGAATAGGAAGTTATATTAGATTTGCCAAAGTGCGTGAGGGGTAAAGAGATGATTTCAGCTATCTAACAAGACCATTAATCATAAGGGAATGACACAGCAGTTGATAGGTATAGGACATGGAATGATGAAACAGAAGCGGCCACGGCAATTACCGTTGCAATCTTTGCCTCCTCTCAGATTCAGCTGTGGCTCAGCTCGCTCAATATTGTCTTGAGGCTTCTGAGGGTCTATGGACGGTATGTTAGTTATTTGATCTATTCTATTGTGCTGCTTACATACCCATGGGCTGGTGCGCTCTTGGCTGAACCATTTCCATTGACTCAGGAGCATATTCTTGTTGGTTAATACCCGCAGGCTGAGCAATGGGTTGAGGTTCTGAGATCGGAGACATGTTGTTGAAGATAGAATGATATAAATGGTATTAAATGACGGTGAAGTAAAGGGATATCAAGACTCTTGTTATGACAGAAAGAAGAATATCCCGGCGCCTTGGCTTTGGGTCCACGACCTATTTTTACCAACTGGCTGGGCCCATCGCTTATCTGCCCGAAAACTTGGAACTGAGATTCATGGCGTCACCATATGACCGCTATCACAGACTAACTTGACCTCATAAAATGCTTACACCCGCATCATATCCATACACTAAAGCCCTTAGGCGCGTAACTAGTCGACCTTGCATGGCACTAAAAGCGCTTGAGGAGCCCTAACCTTGATCTGCGTCGTCATCCAATCCTGCATCCTCTTAACCTGCGAGATCGCATACAGCACCGCCTGGAAGAACTCCTCATCCCAAATCGCTTGACTAACAGGGTTCAGCGCTTCCAGCCCAACTCGCAGATGAGCCAAGTACACCTGTAGACTTCGCAGCGCTTCCAAAACTTGTAGTTGACTAGGTGTATCATCGCTCTTTGGGAATAATGAGTCGCGCAGTGTGTGAGCGGCGTGTCTGCCACGAGCTTGATTCTCACCGAACTTGTCAACGTGAGGTTTGAGGCGCTTGGTAGTGTCTTTGGTAATTTGGATGAGAATACGAACTCCAGAATGAGCTTCTGAGTCGGCTACTAGATGATCCAACAATTGTTCTGTGATGTCGCGTAAGAGGAGGATTGATTCGTAGGTCTCGCCTAGCCAAGTCTCCAATTGACGCTCGCGATTGCTGAGATCATTCTCTGTGACGTTGGAAGTCGCAGCATCATTCTGTTCTGCTTTTTCCAAAGCTTCGGATTGCTGCTCTTTTGCCGTTGGGTGGTCGTCTGGGACTTTCGTGATGGAGATTGCACCAGATTTGAAGGTTGGTTGCTTAGATATGGGGTCCCATTCAGCTAGAATCGTCAGTAGAGACTTCATGATTTGGGAAAAAGGGACATACTGATCGTGAGCTCATTGCGGCTCGTGCTCTTCCATCCTTTGTGTCCCAATACCCAAAATGGAACGGGATGAATGCCTGGCCTTGTGAAATCTTGCCCACCTTTACCTTCATCTCAACCTCACCTCGTCTGGATTTGATTACAACCATGTCTCCAGTCTTCACATCAAACCTTTCAGCATCCTTCTCAGATATGCGAATCTCAGGTTCAGGGCACGCTTTCTGAAGTGCAGTTCTTCCTGTCTTGGTTCTGGTATGGAAGTGATAAACATTCCGTCCTGTCGAAAGCCTCAAAGGATACTCTTCATCTGGATCTTCATATGGAGGTACGTAGTCGCACGACTTGAGGATTGCACGGCCAGCTGGTCTGAGTTCCTTGTAGTATTCCTCAGAGTATGGAACTCCAGTCTGTAGATCATGACCATAACTCTCGCAGTAGTCTATATCCGTGAAGAAGACACCGTCATCGAAGAGTCGCTCTTTGCCAACTGGGTACTGATCATTGCAGGGCCACTGGATCCTAGAGCCGCCTGTAAGCTTCGCATAAGACATGCCAGTGTAATCACAAGGCCTGCCCGCAGACAGACGCTTCCATGCCTCAAAAACCTCTTCTGGCTGTGTCCACGGCGTGAGAGGTCCGTGTTCTTTGTTCTTAAAACCCATGCGACGGCTGTAGTCAAGAAAGATTTCAAGATCTGGCTTCGCCTCTCCTGGTGCTTCGACGGCTTTGTGAGACAAATGCACTGTTCTATCAACGTTTGTAAAGCACCCTGTCTTCTCACCCCACTGGGCAGCTGGAAGAACAACATCGGCGATAGAAGCCGTCTCAGTCATGTAAATATCCTGACAAATGACAAACAGTTCCGGTCGGGTAAAGATGTCCCGGACTTTGGGGAGATTGGGTAAGCTGACGAGGGGATTCGTCCCAGAGACCCAGACCATTCGAATAGAACCCTTTTCCATGAATGTCAACATGTTATGGATATGAGTAGGCTCATTCCAATGCGGCACCTGGATGTTGTTTATGTTCCAAAGGTCTGCCAGCTCTTGCATGTGCTTTGCGTTCTGGTGGTTTCGGAACCCAGGGAACTCGCCATCGCAACCAGTCTCGCGGTTATTCTGCGCAGTTGGTTGACCGTTCATCTGAAAGATACCGCTTCCTGCTTTGCCTATTAAACCACGAAGGAGATGTATGTTGTTGATCTGGCAGGCACTTGCTGTAGCTTGGTTCGACTGATAGACACCCTGGAGAGCTGAAGAGAGAAGACTTGGTGTTTGGCCGAGGATACTGGCGGCTTCTTCGATCTTGCTGGCTGGGACGCCAGTGATTTCTGAAACTCTCTCGGGGTTGTAGCCTTCAACTGTACTCTTGAGATCTTCAAGACCGACGACGTGCTTGGAGACGTAGGCTTCATTGATCCAGCCGTTCTTGAACATGAGATGCTGAATACCGTTCAGTAAGGCAAGATTAGTACCGGTCATTGGGGCCAAGTGCAGTGTAGCTTTGGAGGCACTCTCACTGTATCTAGGATCTACCACGATTAGCTTTGGTGGAGCAGGGCCCGCCAGTCGATCAAGAACTCTCGACCAAAGCACAGTTTGGGTAGCTGCCATATTGTGCCCTACCATGAAGAGGCAGTCAGTATAGTCGATGTCGGTGTAAGAGCCAGGCTGCCCATCGGACCCAAATGACTCTCTCATTGAAGCTGCGGCTGTTGCGGTGTAGAGCCGAGTGTTTCCATCCCTGTATATCTCATTAGAATAAAGTATTGCCGCTTGATCCCTACCCAATACTCACATATGAAGCGTGTTCAGTCCAGCCTTTCCGATGAGAGCAAGAACATAGTATTCTTCAAGGAAAAGCTGGCCGCTGGTGTAGAAAGCGATGCTGTGGGCTGTGAGTTTCTCAACGAGCTGTTTTGACTTTTTGACAATGAGATCCATGGCCTCATCCCAAGTTGCACGCTCAAGCTTGCCGTTTCGACGGATCATGGGATGAGTGAGTCGCTCTTTGCTGTTGATTGCCTTCCAACTAGTCACCTCAAATTAGATACTTGAAGCTCAAGTCGTTGCGCAACTTACCCATTTAGTCCTTTGGGACCTAGTCTTCCTTTATTGACGCGGTCGGTGGCACGGCCTCTCACACCGACTACCTTGCCATCCTTAACACCAATGTCGAGCCCACAACCATTGCTAGATATATGCTGTTAGAAAAGTTCTCAAACATGTCTGTAGCCAGTCTCTTACCTGCACAGCACACATGCACTCTGCACCCATTTCTCCGGCTCCTCGTCACAAGCATGATCAACCCTCGTAGGCCACTGATGAACATACGGCGTTCTCGGACCCCAAATATCTTCAATCGAGTCCCGCGAGCATATTGTGGGAGCTTCGCTGCACGTATCCATCTTTACGTCGTCCATTAACTAAAGGGTGATGGGACAAGAAGAGGCAGATGGACGGTAAAATAAATCACTGAGAATACCTGGGCGGTCGCAGCTCTCCCCAGAAGATTACTAATGCGACGCAACTGACTGGGCATTACCGACAAAGTGGTACTGAGCATAATTCGTCAAGATGGCATAGCCAATGGTCATGTTGACAGGATGATGCTAGCCTGACGTTATTAGTGACGCAAATGACTGTTTGCGTGATACATAGCAATTCCACCGACGAGTTACATGTCAAAGACTTGCTAGCGTATTTAGTTCGAATATTCTGATCCGCATTGATACAATGCATCTCCGGTGCCCAGAAACCATGAATATTCAGCACTGCCGACCGAACCTGTCGGGGAACGAAGCCTATCACTTCAACAAAATATCAACACTGAAAATGACCATAACATATGGCTCCGCGCTCTCAAAGCTACACCAGGTTGCCATTAAGGTCAGAGAAGGTCAAGATGAGTCGGACAGAATTGAGTTGGTCTCGCTGGACGGGGCAGTCGGTCGCGTTTCGGCATGCGATCACTTTAGTCCCATCTCAACTCCAGAGTTCGACACATCTGCAATGGATGGCTACGCGATTTGCTCAGAGAGTACAAGGTTCGCTTCAGCAGAGCACCCGGTTTTATTTTCTGTCAAAGGGACAATCGCTGCTGGGGATGACTCTCTGACTCTGCCTTTATGTCATAAGCGCGATGGAGCCGAGTCTTGCTTCGAGATCATGACCGGGGGACAATTTCCAGAGGGTGCACTTGGGGAAGTGTTCGATGCGTGTGTCAAGGTCGAAGATACTGTCAGACTTGCGGGAAAACAAGCAGGTATCGGGGCCTGTATCGCTATTAGTAAGCCAGTACCGAGATATGCCAATCGTCGTTTCGCGGGTGAGGACATTCAGAAGGGAGACCTGGTGGTGAAGGGAGGAGTCATTGTCCGGACATCACACATCATGCCCCTCGCTTCCGTTGGTATTGAGAAGATCCGGGTGCAGAAAAAGCCGCGAGTATATATATGGTCAACCGGCAATGAATTGACTTCCAAAAAATTTCATATCAAAGAGGTCAATGGAGTATACCTGACAGCGGCGTCGAAAGAGGCCGGAGCCGATGCAACCTTTGGCGGCTCAATTGCAGATATGGTAGACGCCCTCGTTCGGACTATAAAAGACCGATTGGAATCATCGGCGGTGGATATCATGGTCACTAGTGGAGGTGTATCCGTTGGAAAGTTCGATCACGTCCGTCAGGCACTGGAAAGACTTGGTGCAACCATCATCTTCCACGGCCTAGCCATTCGTCCAGGCCATCCGGTTCTCTTCGCACTATTACCATCTGTCTGGGGAGAGGTAGCTTTCTTTGGGCTACCAGGAAACCCTGGTGCTGCCGCAGCCTGTTTCAGATTCTTGACTATCCCGTATATGCGCTATCTCTTGGGCCAAGAGCCGGAGAAGCCTGTACTTGCACGCTTGGCGGATCTCCAACTAGGTAGTTTATCACGAAAGAGCGTTATGGATACGCCGAACAGAGGACTTAACTGCGACAGGTTCAGACCTGGAGTTTTGCAAATGAAAGATGGCGAGGGACTTACGGTTCGCGAAGCTGCTGGGGGATTTGGTCCAGCCAAGATGGCACCTTTCGTGCAAACAAATTGTTGGATTCACATCAAGGCAAACGAGGTCATCGAGACGGGCCAGATGGTGTATTGCTATCCCATGAGTAACTCCCTAGTATTCTGAAATACATCACTTTACAGCACCTCCAACGGCTCCTCCATGAAATTGTCTGTCGGCTCATCTCTCAATGTTTTTAGCGCATCTTCCCATTCCGACTTGACGTTCACGTTTCGTAGTAATGCCTCCGAGTCTTCAGGAAGATACGTGTAGCCGCCAAGTTCCCGAACAGTCTTGCTAGGACCGAGCTTTCCTGCTTTGTAGTTCTCCTTGAGATGAATGATAGCCTCTGGACCCCAGATTCCCACCAGAGGTTCACAGAAGCCTTCTTTGTTGCGGAAACATGTGACAGGAGGTTTGTAGCGTGATTGTAGCTCTTGAAGTGCATCTGCCGTGATGGAAGGGTAGTCGCAGGCCACCACTAACCAAGTCGCCTCGGGGTCTGACTCGTAGGCAGCGACTAGGCCTGTTGCTGGGCCATTAGACTCATGTCCTTGACTCGATTCCAGGTCTAGAATAATCTCGATGCTATTCTCGCCTGGAGTGACCTCGTACGAGACCTTGCTGGCATTCTGTAGAAGCTCATCCATCTCTGAATCTTGAGCCAGAGAAATGTAGATAGTCTCTGTCTCACGGCATGCTTTGCGCAAAATCTCGATTTGGTGTTGATATAGAGGGCGTTCATCAGGCATGGGTAATAGATGTTTTGGCGACCCCATTCGAGTAGACTTCCCACCGGCTAAGATGAGTGGCTTCATAGCTGTAGATTTCATATTCAGTCTTAAAATTGAAGGAATACTCCAATTCAGTCAGGGCCGGGAATGTAGATATACGCAAATGATAACCGAGGGCCGATCTTTGAATGACAGACCCACCAAATGAAACTCGCATGACGTGTTAATGAGAAGAAAAGTCATCAAAAGCCCACGAAATCAGATCATACAATGGCTTTATATTAAGCAGGTCTTCTATTATTATCTAAAGGCAATCAGGTCTTGGAAGCAGTTTCTATAGAACGGATTAATAACAATTTGAGAAGCTATTACTGTAACTCCTTATAAGTAAATATAAAGGTAGATTAAAGAACTCCCAGATTCTGAGTATATTTTCTTCTAGAAAGGAGCAAACGCAGTCTATTAACTGAATGCAGCTCTCTGTCGCGTAGGGACTAATATTAATAGGTCGCCCTTGCGACATGCCTGTTAAATAATAGTACTTTCAAGATACTTTAGCTACTAAACTTGGCTGTTTCACTTGTCTCTACTGGAAAGGCAGGCATGTTGCTTCTTAGCTTCTTAATACTGGAGGTACGAAAACGCGTCAGGCAGGCACCGCAGAGGTTCCAGGCAAGTTGTCATAAAGGTAATTTAAATGAATGCAATATGGACCCGTCATTGGAGAATATAGTTAATATTTACCTATCATGTTTAAATTGCAATATATATTTTCTTACCAGCAATTGCGTATATAAGAAAAAGGCAGCTTCAAGCCACAAATTGGTTATTCGCAATGCCGGTAGTCAGCAGATATCTTGGTTGCCTCCCTGTTTACTTTCTGAGCGGCCTGCAGGCATAGCCACGCTACAAAAGTAGGCCTCCTACATATAGCACACTGGCTTGCAGGAATGGTGATGGACTTGAGAACATTGTCTCACTGCCGCCTCCGTGGTATTTCCATTGGCCATTGTTTGGGCTTCTCCGATCAACGATACTGCTTACGATGGGGGCCATCCCCCACCAAAGTCTCCTTCAACCAAGAGTTTCGGGCTTGGCCCAGCGATGACCACCCTAGTCGATAATCTAGCTTGCAATCGTTTTAGCGAAGTAAAAACACCGATGGGCTAGGCATGCATAACTAGAGGTTTTAATCGCCTATCCATCGTCCATGACGCCGCTTCCAATGTATGTGATGCTTGGGTTGCCGTTGCGGCTGAAGGCCAGAACATTCACCGCTAGATCGGCCACACTAGCAACTATACTAGCTTGCCAATCCAGCCAGCCATAAATTGATGGATCTGAAACAGTCAACGTTCTCGCCCCTTGGCGAGACAGATCAGCCAGCCATAACTTATCTATTATTTCCTCTTCAAGGCCATGTAGCTAGCTTTTAACAAGTTGGGCCGTGATGAACGCAACCCCGCGTCAGGCATCTCTGCAGGAGGCGTTGTCTAGATCCTCGCACAGAACGTCTTGTGCAGTATTCAGCAGCTCGGACTAGATAGCCGAGTCAGACACGGTCGATGTCTGCTGGAAAACTGAACACCCGGGTTCAACCTCCCGCGTTCAGATCATGATGGGCGACGCATACAGATATGAACATTACCAGCCTTGATGAAGTGTATAAAGTCATACAGCTCCGCCATCCAAGAGTCCTACTGCTTCTCACCAGGCACAACTGATCACTTCATTCTTCCACATCAAGTTTACGAATAGTGAATACCTTGTCAGCGATAGCTCGATCATAGCACAAAATGAGCACGGAAATTCCACCGCCGCCCTATGAGTCCGTCGTGCAGGGCCTGATTTCGAAAACAGACGGCAAACGATTGACTGCTGACGAGCTTAACAATTATGCAGCATCACTGACCCCCGCTGAAAAGGCGACCATTGCAAATGGGCCCCTTCCGGATCCAAAAAACCTTACTCCGGAAGACGTCGCTAAATTTCACGAGAAGGTCCAGAAGGACTTGACTGACCCTGCAACCCTTGAGCTCTTCAAGACCGCAGCGCGGGACGCAGTCACAGCATATAAAGAACTTGATCAGAAGTTTGCGTCAATCTACACCCAACTTGCCAGGATCGATAGCGAGAACAACTTGACCAGTACTGACCAGTTCCTTCCGAGATTCGCAGATATACAGAACTCATGGCGTCAAGTGCTCAAGGACAGTCGCACCTTGGCTGCAGATGTTTCAGTATATGCAAAGAGCTTTGATACTACCATTATCCCGGTCGTTGCCGATCCGACCCTGGATGTCAAATCAAAGCTGGCCATCATGGATGCTGCCAAGCAGGTTAGTGTATATAACTAACTACGTGTCAAGGGCGGAGAACTGACAGTGTGCATCAGAACACAGAAGGATATCATGGCCGGGCGGATGACATCAAGACCCGTCTAGAGAAAGTTGTTGATGATTTTCTGAAATTCACCGGCGAATTTGGCAAGTGGGGCCAAAAGACTGAGGGGGATATCAACAAACAGATCCAGACCGCCCAAACAGAGCAGCAAGCCCTCTTGGATCACCTGAAGGACCTCAACGGTCGATTCATCGGCTTTGGTATCGGTGCTGGCATTGGCATCCTCGCGATCGTTGGCGGCTTCTTCGCCGGGCCTCTAGCACCTATTTTCTTTGTAAGAATCTGTCCTCGACTATAACTTGATTGCGCTGATCCCTAATATCAGGTTGCTGGCGCCTTGTTGACAATTGGTTTTGGCACTGGTTTGATCGCCACCGGGATCGACTATTCCAGTAAGTATCTATCAACAAGACAGGGGCTATTTGGTAGTGTCGTTTGGGTCGTCTTAGCCGTTGATGCATCACAGACACCAATGACGCTTTGACTGCGAAGAAGAACGAGATTGACAGCCTGAATGCAAAAGTCAGCTCCATCCAATCAGCCCGTACGACTCTTCAGACTACCCTCAACGATGACGTTGCATACATTAAAGACCACATGGGCGCAATTACAGGTATTTGGGGTGCTTTGCTGGATGACACTGAGCAAATTAGGAAATGGATTGAGTCGGGAGAGTCAATTGAAAACATCGTGAGTTTTGTTAATGGCATATATACACACGTATGTGAGTGATTATGAGGCTTCCGCTAACCTACTACAGGATACACTCCCTCCTGCCATAAAAATCAACCTTGTTGGCAATCAATTGTCTTCTGCTGTCGCTCTGTGTAAGTCTCTATCCAACGCCAGTAAAGAGAATCTATTTATCATTCGAGATATTTGAGTACTTGGCTAATCAGTTTGATAGATACCAAGATTGGCGAATACCTCTCGGAATACTCCAGTGGCATGATTGCCGCCAAGATTCCCGAACCAAAGAAATAAATTAGGATAAAGCCGGAATATATCCTTTATTATCTAGTACTCTACAGACTGAGGGCTTGATCAAGTACTTTTTGTATAAAAGGTTTCCTTTAGAATGGCTAAATAAGGAACGGGATCAAAATTTAACTAAATGACTGGCCAGATCCCTGCGAGTGATTAGCGTATACAGTTCAAACATCATGATCCGCATCGAGACAATACATCTCTGGCGCGCAGAGCTACTGAAGAACAAACACGCTGGACCTGGATCTCGGAAGACCTCGTTTCCAAGAAACATGTTCATCGATGTAGCACTGTCCCACAAGTAAACAATGCTGAATCGGAAAAGACTGAGGAGCTGTCTCCCAAACCAACTTCCATTCATCATAGCCATCATCATCCACGGCTCTAAACCGTGCCCTCATTGGTCCTTGAGGACAATCTGAGATGTTCGCTTGCTCAACGGCGCTAGTAATTGAGTTATTGAGGTGGTCAACATCATTCACTTGTTTCGGTCGGAGTACCGCGTGCGTGTAGCAGTTAGCAAGCATAGCCACAATGTCGCCTTCCTGGGATTCCTTTGCGACGAGGGCACATTGGCGGCTTGAGGTGATAGACAATCTCCTGCCGGATAACGGACTTGTCTCGGGATCCTGGAGGTGATGGGTGAGAGCATTGGTGATACGTTGGACATCGTGTCGTTCAGCCATAGGATACTCTTGATCATTGGCCCCATCAACCCAGGTCTTGAAGGACTTTCTGAATAGCTTCTGCCTCTGTTCGTCATATTTGATCCCTCTTCTCTTGCATGAGTCTAAGATTGCTGCTTCATCTTTGGTTAGGGATCTGTGAGAAAAAGCAGGTTAGTCCACAAACATCAACTATTCCCCGGATAGAGCTGTGTTTACCTTATGTCTTGAAGCGACTCGAGGGTCATAGCCTTGGACTCGTCTTGAGCTCCAATCTCATCATCACAGCTTGAAAATTTATGACTTGTCGCCTTTATCCTGGTCACCTCAAATCCGCTTATGGCTAGGACTGGTGGTTCGGATAGCAATATGTGATGAGTGCCTCCAAGAGAAAGATATAATATATCATCACCAACACCGAATCTATTGCCCACTTTGTGTATAGTCTCCCAAGGAACTTGTGGCCTAGACCAACGAGGACACCAAGACGGGATTCCGGGGGCGCTGATGGGAGAAGGGTTCATAGAATGTAAGAGAAGACTCTCGATACCTGTAGCGTCCAAGAAATACCGAGCGGCATCAACCAACACGCGTATAAGGTCTCTATCGTAGTCGACCTTGATAAGCCTATCACACCTATCTCGATCCGAAACAACACCCAAGTGACCAAATACGATATCTCGTGGATCGTAGCTCCGATTCCTCTCCGAGAGGAGAGAAGCGTGGATAATGGTGCCTCAAACGCACCGTATCGTCTACTGTTCATGTTTTCCAATGGAGTGGCGTTTCGAGGCTGGTTCTGTTGAGTGATACTATCAGAGAGTGTGTCAAGTAGCATAGCCGCGACGACACTCTTGGTGTCGACGGCCTCGCAGAAATGATGCCACCGGATTCGCAGGTCATCGCACTGAACCCAGACATCCGTGGAGAGCACGAGCTCCTGGAAAACCCAGACTCTGCGGAACCATGGCTTCGATACTAGGTTGCGTCGCATTTCGTCGATCTCATCGGCTGTCAATGAAAGCTGCCCGAGACCTGAAGTATTACCATGCATCGTGGCCTGACTTTGAGCCCTGAGATCCATGAACAATTTCTCGAATCCTGGGGGCGACTTGCCGAGATGAATTGCAGTATGATGCGCAGTAGAATAAATCCTACCCATTAGCGCAACCTGCACTCCCTTTTCGGAATTATTTGATTGATCGATGCACAATGCATCGGCCCATATCCGACAAACTCGGCTCTTGTCGCGCAAGTCTCGGAGAGCAGCGTCCAGGCTGGCAGTGATTTCCTTGGCGCTATCACCTAGGTGTATCACGCCCCTCTGGCTTGCATCGCCCCAGACGTAGGATAGAGCGGTGTATGGTTCGATCAGTTCATAGTCGCAATCTGACAGTGTAGCGTGATGTAATGAGCCCTTGAGATCTGCGCTGTGGTTGGGACTAGGCTCTAGATGAAGGAGGCGGAAAGAATCTAGATGGTCAAGAGGTCTGTACTGAAAGACATTGGAAGACATCGTAGAAAGATTATAGGCGTAGTCGAGCAGCCCCGCCAGGGTGATAAGTAAGGTCGAATCGCACTGTTGCGGAGTCGTAAAAGCTGCAGATGCTGATGCTGTCAGCTTCTTTCAGACTGACGAGTCGGTGCCTAATCAGCGAGCCATGTCCGAGTCTCATCTTGACTCGATGTATAATTGAACGTCAGCCGTCAAGACACGGATCCATTATTCTGCCAAACTATCAATTACCCCTTGAAGCCTTTTATTCAGGTATAAATCTGTCCATAGTGAAGCATTGTCATTTGTCTCATTTGGACGGACTCATTAACTGTTTGGACAAGGTATTGCTTCGGATAAATAACTTTCCTAAATACGTCGACCTCATATCATGATATATGGCATGGCCCAATCTTGATTTCAAGTTCCCCATAATCATCTAGCAGAAAATCCCGAGTTCCCATCCACACATCGCACCTAGGCAACGCCCTGTCAAGAGGCGAAAGTACCCTTAGGAGCCCAGCCAGACATGAAGGATATAGATAACCCCTTTCACCACCATAACGCTTCAACAAATTTTCGCGCACAAATTTCCCTCTCTCTCGGTGATTCATCTGCTTGAGCTGCCTCACTATCGTCGAATTGTCCTCCTCTAATTCACGTTGTATCTCAACTGCCGCAGGCTGGTTATCAAATTGCCCTCTTCCGCTTATAACGTAAGCTCGCCCTTCGCCAAGTAGAACTGCCCAGAATTCTTGACTGTGCAAGATTGCATTTTCATAGTATCCTCTATAGGAACGATCATGTGTTGACCATTGTAGTCCGGTCACAAGAGCAAGTGAAACGACGTGCTGAGGGTTAATTTGTAGCTCAAAATCAGTGACCCAAGTAAGTGTCCCGTCTTCGTGGAAGGCAGAACTTGGATGACATTCAAATGAAGGTATAAATTCTCGAGTGCTCCGGCCATTGACCGATTTGAGAACCTTCAATACGTCTTCATGCCAACGGATCTTGAATACAGGCTTTTGGTGATGACCCATTATGCTAGTTTCCTGGATTGAAATAGATTTTCTGATGGAGATAGGTTTTTGCTCCAAGCTTTCCAGCACCTCTTCATTCTGCCAATCAAGATAGTCAGAAGGGTAATCATTATCGAGGTCATCATCGTAAACTGAGGTTCTTCTCGGCAGCAACTTAATTAGTTCATAGGGCTTGAATCGAAAGTAAGTATTACTCCGGCCAGAGCTCGTCAAAAGGATTCCCAGAGAATTGTTTTTATCATCAGGGTCCCTTACACCCAGATCGAGTATACAATCCACACCTTGCCCAATGCCTGATGGGTGATCTTGCTGTCTGAGGATTCGACCGTCCATCTTGACATTTTTGCTGGTGACTTCCATACCACATCCGAAACCCTTAAGGCTCATTTTAATGTTCAGCCAGTAAGCGAACTCGGCCGGGCAATTGGCAAAGCATCCTCGAAGGACACCTATACCATATGACGAGGAGTCTTGTTTCCAAGCGAAAAGGCTGAGATCATCATAGTTCTTTACAATTTCTTCCTGGAGCCGAAAGAAAGACTTTGAACCTTCTCCGTAGAGAAGAGGCATATTGACATCGAAAATCCCTAGAAGGCAATAGGCAATATCTTCAACCCGGGTCGTTTCCCTGCGCGCTGCCCATGACATTCTTTGTGCAACCGGGATGGTAGCGATATCTGCCTTGTATTCCAGTACTGAACTCGGGATGCCTGTTAACCTTTCCAGTATCTTGATGAATCGCAGGTCTGACCCTGGAGCCCTTGATCCGATGAGATTCCAGTTTTGGTCCAGAAATACAACTTGACTAGGTGCAATCAGCTCTTGAAGAGTCCAGCCTCTCGTAAACCATCGACAGGCCTTCATTCCATCCTGGAGTCTAGAAAAAGCTGCATCGGCCCATTGCCTGCCTTCATCCGAGTCGGGCATGATAGTGTCAACCGGCGTGCAAGGGAACATCAGGTCCGAGAGGTAAACGTAGCATACTGAAGACTGCTGATACCACGCAAACATGGAGTTGATAGCCTCACTAAGCTCAGCGCTGCTTCTTTTATCGATGCAGCAGGTATCAATCCAGGCGTAAAGAATTTTGGCTTGACGGGATGCTTCGCAAGTCAGTTCTATCTTTTTCCAGCCTGCTTTGCTTCGTGCGTGAGGGAGACTCTCCATGTCTTGAAAAAGGACTTCGTCTCCTCCCCATGTGTGAGACAGAATGGAGTAGGTACACGGCGGATTAACGAAGTTCTCTAGTTTGTAGGTTCTGGTATTGATGAGCCACATGGTTTTGAGGTTGTTAAGAAATTGAAGGATATTGCCTCAATGAAGAGATATATGTGAGTTTGGACCAGTCACACAGTAACACCAGTGGAATGGGAAAACCTTAGAAAAATATGGTTTAGGGACAGATTTTTATAGGAATAAAATTAAAAGTCCTTGACTACAGAAAGAAGATCCATGCGGGGTTTCTAGGACTCTTATTACTACCCTTTCAGCTGCGATACACTTATAGACCTTTTAGCCGCCTCCCACAGAGTCCAGCCAATAAGTGTTCACCAGGAAGCGCTTCGATGCATGAGCGCGTAAGGAGGCGTTCAATCAGATTTCTAGTTAGTCATTCGCAGAAAGCGTGGCTTGACTCGAGGAGAACCTGGTAAGTAGCAAGTTAATAAATAGGTGTCATAAAGTATCCGATATTACGAGGCGGTAGCTGCTAGAACCCGACCCAGATTTGGACTAAATGACGGTATGAATAATTGCATAACGTCCAATTTCCATCGATACGAGCCCTGACTCGCAATCCTGGTGACGGAAATGAAAATCCGGCCTTGAGCTCCGTATTTCTAAGTTTTGTCGTTTGATGTTTTCTCACCCGCGAGGGTAAATGATCAGTTTTAACTTTGTCGAATGGGTCCATCCTGATCCATCTTCAGCAAAGGCGGTAAGCTCAACAGTATTTACATAGCTCAGGGTCCTCCATCACAGCAACAGGCCTCAACGCAAAAGAAGTCATTACTTGAAGTTTACCAGTCCTTGTACTTGAACTTATCACCTCACAATGCGGCCATCCGGTATCTTCATCATGGCGACAGCCTTTATTTCCGTCTCTGCTCAGACTTGCACACCAGCATCTGCCATTTGCGTAAGTACACACAGCATTTTCATCTAAAGATTCACTAGCTTATAGGATATACAAGTCTCCTTATTCAATCTGTTCCAGTATGGGTCCTTCTGGTCAAGTGTGCGGTACACAGGCAACAGCTTCTGATTGTACATGGGTTAACCAGGGCTCCGATTCCGGAACTGTTACTGTAAGTCTGATAGGTTTCGAGCGCTGGGTATAAGCTAACATCCTAATAGTGCCAATGCTGCAAATAGAAGATACAACATATACATATTAGGTAGACTAATAACTATCTAATGCAAGCTGCCCATTAATACACCTTGAACACTAACTGACAGATATTATTAATCTCTGCCTTTTTTGTTCTATCACGATATAAAAAGAAAAGGCAGTGCAGAGGAAATCTCCTACCTAGTAGCTATCTTAAGTTTCAATGTCATTAGAGGGTGTAATGCGGCCAGCTGGCGAGCGTGTAATGGGAGGGCGCATACCGAGTGGACGTAAACCCTACAGAGCCAAACTTTCACCAAAGCACTATTTACCAAAATACGTAGAAGCGCTCTGTATAAATTTTGGCTTACTGCAAGGCCACGTCTACCGTTAAAACATCCACAATGGTTCTCCAAGACTTAACACGGGCAGAGGTCTCCCGCCATACACACAGCAACGATGCCTGGACAATTATCAATGGCGATGTCTGGGACGTTACCGGCTTCGCTGAGACGCACCCTGGAGGCGAAGGTGTCATTGAGGAGCACTACGGAAAAGATGCTTCCGAAGTCTACAACTCCGTCCACGGCCCAAAGCTGGCAATGAGCTACTTTGGGGCCACCAAACTGATGGGAAGAGTCCCAGAACTGGTGTCAGCTCAGGATCAGGCGTCCTTGAGAAATCCCAAGCTCATTAAAGATCTCCCGCCGCTTGAATCCATCATCAACCTAGAAGACTTCGAAGATGCTGCAAGATCTTGCCTGAACGAACGATCCTGGGTGTACATCTCCGGTGCTTCTAACGACTGCTACACAGCGTCTAAGAACGCTGAGATATATCAGTCCGTCTTTCTGCGACCTCGGGTCTGTAGACCTGTCAGTCAGGTCGACACGAGCACAACAATACTGGGTCACCGCTTTGACGTCCCCATATTCAATGCTCCAGCGTCATTGGCTATGCTGACGCACCCGTCCGCCGAGATTGGGCTGGCAAAAGGATTATCAGCGTCTGGAAGCACTATTTCAATGCCTACCCTTGCCTCTTATTCGCTAGGCGAGGTTGTCGATGCTCTACCCCAGAACCATCCCTTCTTTTTCCAACTGTACATTCCCCGAGATTCTTCAGCATTGACTAAGCTCTTGGGTGAGATTAGTCGTGCTTCGCCAAAGGCTGTCATCATCACTGTGGATCTGCCGGTCTTTAGTAAACGAGAGGCCAACGAGCGCTATGAGATGAGGATGGTGAAAGAAAAGGGCGAGCTGAAGGTCACGAAGCAGAACAAGCAATCTCGCGCCGCAAGCGCAGCAATCAGCCCAGACGTTACGTGGACTCAGATCCAAACCATCAAGCGAAAGTTGGGGATACCCATCTTTGTCAAGGGGATACAGTGTGCCGAAGACGCTATGAAAGCCTTCGAAAGCGGCTGCGAAGGAATCTACATATCGAATCACGGCGGGCGCGGCATCGATACATCGCAGCCAGCGCTTCTTACTCTGGCAGAGATCAACATCAAGTGTCCACAGCTCTTATCTCAGATGACTATTCTCATTGATGGGGGAATCCGCCGAGGCACAGATGTCTTCAAAGCTATCTGTCTCGGTGCTCATGGAGTCTGTATTGGCCGACCTTTCTTCTATGCTCTGATGTACGGAGAAGATGGTGTGCGACATCTGATAAACAGTGAGTGATAACAATAAAGTCCCAACTGATTGAGGCTAACTAATTCTTGCAGTCTTGCGAGATGAGCTGGAAAATGCCATGCAGCTTTGTGGAATCCAGCGTTTAAGTGAGGCTCATCCGGGATTGTTGAATACCAAGGCTCTCGTGAACATGATTGATACTGGCGAGATGCTTAGGGTGAGGAGCAAACTATAACTAGTAACACATGTGATGTATACATCAGCTTGCAGGTCTATCAACTCAGTAGAATACTCACAATTGATATATGCCCCAAATAAGCAAACAGTACCATTGTATAAAATAATGGTCAGACAACACGAAGGTGCAACTACCGTAACCGAACTACAAGCCTCATATGTAACCAAAGAGAAGTGCATCTAAAGCTGTCGCGATTCTCAAATGAAAAAACCCATTTCAGCCCTTGATAGCTTTTCCCAGCGCACTCTCGAAAAAGGCAGTCTCGTACTCCAGAGCCTTACGAAAGAGCCCATTGGCAATGGAAAATGTCTCGGTGTTGTTTTTTGCGACCAGCACTTCCTGTAACTCAACTATACACAGTGGGTTAGATAATCAGCAGGACGGGTAACTCGTACTCACCGGATAGCTTAGTTCCATAGCTCCATTCAAGGTTTGGAGTAAGCCACTCGTCGACGAATTTTGTCCCTATACAATATCAGCTCATGTTTCCCTGAAATGTAGCTCCTGTACGTACCTCTCACCGTGGTAGAGGACTGATTTAGCTGATACGCAATCTCAGCCCATCCCTGAATGCATTAGTATAATTTTACCCCGTTGGAATAGGATACTTGCGTAGATGCAGGGGAGTCTTGATATACTCCAGAGGTACCAGCCGAGATTCGTATTACCTCCCAGCCAATCGACATATTCTCGTAGAACAGGCTCCAGCTTCGCGTTCTTGACGACGCTGCTGCTCACGTTGAGATGATCCGGACTCGTAAGGTCATGACGAAAGCTGGCCGCATATTCGAGGTCCCCAGTCATATCCAGAACTGTTTCATTAATGGCGGATGTATGCTCAGCCGCAGATTCGTTCTTATCCATGGACTTCAAGAGATAGGCCTTGTGAGGGACGGTCAAGGTGAGATAGTAATAATCTTGCTGCAACGGGTTCAGCAAATGCAGGTCAATCGGCATCGTAACTACGGACCACGAAGTAGTATTGTAGTGACTCTAGGGTCCCTTGGGAGGTTTGCGCTGCTTGGGCACCTGTGAATGCATTGTTGAGAAACTTGGTCACGAGGTCGCAGTTCTGTTCCCAGAGCTGGTCGACGAGTGTTCTGTTGGGCAAGTAAGTATTCGAGACATCCGACTGAACTGCAGAGTACCGTGTATACTGACCCATTCTGGACTGAAGGGTTGTGGCGAGGACACTTGACAGGAGCAGCTATCGGCTCAGGGGTGGCTGGAGCATGTGGCAGCGCTGCAGCCGAAATCGCCAGAGCGGGGAGGAGGATCAGCATCCGAGACAAGCTGAGCGACATCATGATCAACGATTCAATAGAGACGGATGAAATAAATGAGTTTTTTCGCGGATGATAGAATAAAAAGAACCATAATGACACTGGAAAGTCTTTAAATAAGTAGGCAGGTAATAGGGAATCCCTTCTTGGTTCGCGGAAATTACTGCTCCATTCATGATATTACTATGTCTCAATAAACCTGCAGGTGTGTTACACAGCATTTCAGCTCCAGATTAACATGTGTTCAGCCGCAAAATTCTTTTATTTCCTCCATATTCAAGTTAACTGTCTTTTCGATCATCAACGTTCTCCTTCCCGTATTCTCCCCTCCCAGTCTTGAACGTAGCTAATTCTGAATGCAGCGGACTCCCACGAAAGAAGTTGCGAATGATCATTGACAGTTCAAGACAAAAGGTGATATGAATGTGATTGTGACTGTGAATGAGCATGCAGTTCAATACTTCCATTTTTGGCAGGTCGATCCTCAAGTTAGTCAACACCAAGACTCTGCCGTCCTTGGCAGAGTCATGGCCCCCAACCATTGACAGACAAATCGATGTTGATCAGCTCATCGAGAACAGCTGAACTATTCTTTTCGCTCATATGCAGAATCTATCCCAGTCAGCACAACTAAACCGGAAACCTTGCAAAGCTGACCCAGCCTAATCAGAAGAGGTATCAAATCGGTCAGATGCTCGCAGTAATATCTAAGTTGTGAGCCACATGTGCTATTTTCATTTGAGACTTATGGCTGAGAGCTGAAATTAGCACAGGGAACTTAGCGTTGTCTTCAGGGAATAGAATCTTGATCTTCTTTATCAAATCACTTACCAAAGTGCCATGAATATTCTCTGCGGGATATAACGAGCCGGTGGCATGGCAATGGTATTCTCGACCTTTAACGCTGGCGTCGTCGTGCCAAGCAGAGTCCCTGCTGACTACATCAATCATCGACTAAGGAATAAGAACAATAAAGAACAGTAGATAAGAGCCCAGAAGGATATCGGATATTTTCAACAGCAGCTACAATTTTACGGTAAATCGTTCAAGCAAATAATTATAGTTGCAATATCCGTAGTCCCATTCACGGATTCACGACGGTCATTCCTAGAAGCTGTTGGCATCAGGCGTCTAACGTACATCGCGTTGACTTTCATACCATGAGCTCATGCGTTTTTAAGCCCTTTCAACTTATCTGACAGGTTGTTGCCCGATTACTTTGTAATATCTCTTCTTCTCCTTGGACTTGTCATGTTGCTTTTGGCTCTCCCGTCCGAGCGCTTGCTACCCGAGCGCTTGCTAGTTGCTACGGCCATTGGAAAGCAGTTGGAGAGAATTTTAGAAATAGGCCAGTCGCTGTCAATTCGAGGTTTGTTGTTATTAAACATAACAAGCCTCACATAGTAACGTGGCGAGTGAGTTCTTCGCTCCGTTCACTATTGGCGTCTTAAAAAACCCTGAACAGATTGCTTTAGGAAGATACTACTACGCCTGGCCTGTTTGGGATAACTTTAACTTGTCTTTGCAGCAACGATATCTAAGTGAGCTATATGCATATAGATACATTGAGAAGAGACTCGCTCTAGAAGATATAGGTGCATCCGCTAGAAAAGCGACCGCGATAGCATCAAGAGTAAGGTTGGTAAGCTTCCCTGCCTCTGATCTTGCTTCTTTGAGAGCTTGGGCATTGTGAGGATCATGAAAACCCTGAGAGGCGCTCATTTATATAACATGTGTGAAGGTCAGACCGCTAGACCACTGGCCCACAAACAGAAGCCTCCTGTTATTAGGTAACAGAGGAATAGGGCCTATACCGATTCTCAACAACATGAGTCAGTCATCCAACAGGCCAAAGCCCAGAGGCAGCATTCGGGCCCATAGTTATAACACAGTGCAAGAAGCTTCCACTACTATCCGACTGCTCCTCCACTATGAGCAAATGTGACGTAATGCCTTATATAATCATTCTCCTCAATGATGTTCATCAAGATATTTTCTCAATTGGACCGTCATCTTTCACGAGGCAATCGTCTATATTTCTCAAAGTTCTGACAAAATGGCATCGAGCTTCCCCCGGAGTATCAGAAGCATCAGCGCCCTCCCAACGAGGGCCAATTGGGCTCCCAGAGTCATGAGGCCTCTGCCCCAGCCCATGGCGCGCAGATTCCTTGCGACCACTACTCAAGAACAGCCTCGTCTACGATTAGGATCAACCGGTACCATAGACACTTCTCAACTGGGAAATACCATGCACTGACTTTACAATAGCTCCCAACTTCAAGGCTCTTACTACTCATGGAGAGATTGACTTTCACAAGTTCATCCATAACAGCTGGACAATTCTGTTCTCTCACCCTGCGGACTTCACTCCTGTCTGCACCACTGAGCTCGGTGCCTTTGCAAAACTGAAGCCAGAGTTTGACAAGAGAGGAGTCAAGATGATTGGGCTGGTAATTGATTCCAATCTACTGAACGGAACAGCACTGATGGTTACTGTCCAGAGCGCCAATGACCTCACCTCCCACGACAAGTGGGTGGACGACATCAACGAAGTCTCAAACACAAACCTCCAATTCCCCATCATCGCCGACGCAGACCGCAAAGTCGCCTTCCTCTACGACATGATCAGCCAGGAAGACCTCGACAACATCGCCGAGAAGGGCATTGCTTTCACCATTCGATCAGTCTTCGTCATCGACCCTACCAAGAAGATTCGACTTACGATGATGTATCCTGCTTCAACTGGTCGAAACTCAGCTGAGGTTCTGCGTGTGATTGATTCCCTTCAGACTGGAGATAAGAAGGGCGTTGTTACGCCGATTGATTGGCAGGTTGGTGACGATGTTATTGTTCCGCCTTCTGTTTCGACGGAGGATGCCAAGAAGAAGTTTGGTGATGTTAAGGAGGTTAAGCCTTACTTGAGATTCACCAAGGCTTAGAACTGTTCATAAAATCGAGGTTTATTCATAAATAACGAACAAAGTCATAAGATTTATGAAACCAATGGCGCCGTGATGAACAGACAGTTTGTGGGGATGTAGTGTCAACAATGGCCATGTAATGTTTGCAACGATACACAATTACAATAACGGTTTCATCTCATTACACATGATTCATAAGTGCAATGATCTACGTTGAGCAAAGTCTCCTTAGCTTTGTCTCACCTGGTGGCCGGCCTCGTCTTCAGTGCGGGGGATCCCCCTCATAGATTATCCATTGCGTCATGGACCTAGCTTATACGCGATCCTAATGTTCAATTCTTTTCTCCTCGATCACATTGAACATTTCATGTGAAAATTCAATTGCTTGTATCAAGTCTTGTGCTCTTTCTACTATTGCTTAGCTATGAAGGGTCAGACCGATACCCTCATTTTCCAGACTCAGCGGCGCGTTACACGCTCCATGGTTAAGAACGATGTGAGTGACACAAACGCCATCAAAGTTGAGAAACGCAAGACAGTGCCACGAAAAGTGCTCGCAGGAGTCGTACTATCGGCATCTCGAATCCCTCCAATCTCCAGACAACGATTCGGTCTCATCCAAGAAACCGTCGCAACAGATCTATACCAACTCCTTGTTGCAGCCGTCCTCTGGAACAGGACTCGAGGATCCCAAGCGCGCCCTGTTTTCCAAAAGCTCATATCTCAGTACCCGACGGCAACTCACCTCGCAGAAGCACGTTTCTCAGACCTTGCAGATCTCATCCGTCCGATAGGACTGTACAACTCCCGTGCCGCTCGGTTCATCGCCTTCGCCAAGACATGGCTTGAGAAACCACCCCACAGATCAAGGCGGTACAGAAAACTGCACTATCCCCTGCAGGGCGATGGTTTAGGCATTGGCAAGGATGAGGTCTTGGATGAAGATGATGTGAGACAGGGCTGGGAGGTGGCGCACTTGCCGTCCCTTGGTCCGTATGCGATTGATAGCTATCGGATCTTTCATCGAGACATGCTAAGGGGTTTAGCTGATGATCGGAATGGCTTGACTGCAGTGCGAGGGTTTGAGCCTGAGTGGAAAAGGGTTGTACCGCTTGATAAAGAGTTGAGGGCTTATTTGCGGTGGATGTGGCTGAAGGAAGGCTGGATATGGGATCCTGAAACTGGCGATAAGATTAAAGCTTCTGATGAGAGGATGGAAAGAGAGCGGAATCGATCGAGGAGTTTGTCTCCAGAGGGGTTTAGAGTACGAAAGTACTGAGCCCTGTAAGTCTTGTCTTTTGATAGCCGAAAAGGATCAGGCCTCGGGTAGTGGTCAATCATGTTTCATACATACTTCAGCTCCAGTTCTCCAACTTGGGCCTCCTTGCGTTAGCTTTCTCCTCTCGCCTCACGGAGCTATTCAGCTGAGCGAAAGTCCCCGACCCGCATAGAGTAGTGTCATAGATTCGAGATTATCCTTACCTGAGAGCTGATCTTACGACTGCACTGCCGGATAAAAATACTTGGGTAGCGGCAGTGTGAGTGAGACACGGCATACACATTCCTCTTGTTTGCCCGACGATCTGGAGAGACAGTGTAGCCGGTATCACTGTTGCCATTGTGCGTAACGGGATCTCCCATTTATGCCTCACAACTTTGATGGGAACATCGATTGATCTGAACCGCATTTCTGGTCAAAAAATGAGATCACCGCATTTCGTCAACTCGATGTGAATATCCAAGGAGTCAGCCTACCTCCTATAATCATCAGAACTCGACTGAGCCACGTAGGCCGATAAATCTCAGCTAGTCATTCTACAGTACAGTTGTGTCTTGGAACCCGGTGAGTAGGTGGCAGTCGATACAATCATGGGCCTTAGACGCCGGTGCTTCATGCAGCGAAACGGGGCATGAGTAGTTCTGATATCCCGAGTTCAGAAGGTCTGATGCAGGCGGCTTCATCGAGACTTTTTCGCTTGAACTCTTGTAACAGTGTATGACTGATAAAATACAAACCCCGCGTTGTGCAATATTTCCAGTGAACTATGTGACATACTGAACGACTTGTCCCCTGTGCCCATTTATTGTCTCCAGTGCGTGTTGATTTCCCCTGCCCGACTGTCGTACAGACGGATCATCGAACAACAAACAAGTGTTACCCCAAACCCGTTGTAGCGAGGGAATCATGGAGCATTCATAATCCCAACGGCAGTTGTATTTGTTACCGTAAGAAAGGAGTGTATAAAGCCCAGGTTTCTGACCAAATTGTTCACCGATCACCATCGACATCAATTTATCCCTCTCACCAAGACAAAACGTCAACATGAAGTTCTCTATCGTCTCTACCTTCATCCTGACCCAAGGAGTCATCGCCATGCCCTGGTACCACACAAAGGCAAAGACTGCCGGTGATGAGATTACGTACGTTCCAAATGGTGTCTCTGACACTCAATTGCTTCAGAGCGGTAGCAAGTCTCAGGTCTGAACCATGTTGCTCATTGCCCCCACTAGTCTTCGGATCAAAGTCTCGCAGGGGTCCCTTACCTCCAAGGTTCTGTCCAAGAAGAAAGTTAATGCCGCTGTTGACCCACGAGAATGCTGGCCAGCTTGTTTCGAAGAGGAAGAATACTGTCCCGACGGATGGGTATGTTGTATCATATCACGTAACGTCGGATGATGCTAACTTTTGCTTGCAGCATTCCAAGAACATTGTTTGTTATTTCTGTGAAAGTTATGTCAGTTCGGGTTACTAATGTGATACTAGAATTACGACGGTCGCGATTGCTGGACTTGCTGTGAGGACGCGTGGGATGAAGTCAAATGAGACATGATTAGCATAAGATAAGATGTGTATCGTGGGTATTACCTAGGGGCTTATTTAGTGCATCACTCGAAGTGTGTTATTGAAGGATAAATGCTTCTTAGAGTCGAGCTTTGTGATCTGCAATGATCGATTTGTTAAGAAGAGAGTGAAAATCTAAGTCGATTCTTTCTAAGAAGGGCAATATTCTATTGTGAGTTATCATGACGACACATGTAGATACTTAATCACTAAGAACTCTCAATTCAACAAAGCGCCACGTACATCCAGCTGCGACATCCGACGTGACCAAAAGCAACAAGGTCATCGGGTGGTCGTACAGAAGTGAGACTGGATCCTCGATCGCTCGTATTTATGTCTTACAACAAGGAACAAGCCACTACCCTCCCGTGCCGTCCTCAGTAGACCGCCACCTCCATCCTCCTTGCATTGCTGGATCGACGAAGGGGGGTCATTCCTAGGACAGACCTGTAAGACATACGGGCCATTGGTAAGTAAATCAAGGATGACACAGACATGGCTAGTTGTCCATGAGGGGTAGCATGTAGTACAGCATAGGTGAATAGACTTGATGAGTATGATGATGGTTGAGATTTGGGTGAAAGGAAAATCTATAAAGGACGAGGGTCTGCCCGCCTATTTCTCTCAGCTTACGATTCTTATCAACCTCAACAGCTTCATTCTACACACTACACTACTTCACTACATACTCAAGTTTTCACCATGAAGTTCTCCATCGCTTCCACTCTCCTCCTTGCCAACGGCATCGCTGCCATGCCTTGGTCTTCCCTCAACGCCAAGCAGTCTAACAGCGAGGAGATCACGTACGTCCCATCGCAGGCCATCTCACACTGCTCGATACTAACACTGCCTATATAGTCTGCGCATCCAGGTCACCCAGCCCTCTTCCAACCACGTCTTCGCCCCTAACCACAAGGGCGTCGTCAACGTCCACAACTACGAGGTCTGCCTCAAGGTGTGCTGGCCTGAGGAGCCAAAATGTCCCGATGGCTGGGTAAGTGACAACAAAGCCTATTGACGATTGATCATTGCTAACTATGTAACCAGAACTCCAAGAAATTTGTATGTTGTCTGGTAGTGACGATGAAATGCTTACTAACAGCATCTAGGGAGACGGAGACTATCCTTGCTGGACCTGCTGCAAGGGTACTGGCGATGATGATCTCTAAATATCAGATTTGCCAAGGACATGAAGAAGTAGGCTATAAAGATGACACTGAGATGAGGAGGATATCGAACCAGTATAGCATAAATGGACACTCGTTAAAACTCATTCTAACCAGGAACTCGTGCTTCATGAATATGATTTGTGCATGTTAAACTCACTTCTGCCCGATCCCCACTCATTCCCGTCGAGTAGGGTCAGTAGATTGCCGAGAACCACTAACTAGTATCACATAGTACAAGCTTGGGTTAAACAGCCCTATCACACGACCATTGAAGTTCGGCAAGTCTTGGCTGTGCATTCAAGCTTTCTGAAATCTCCGGCTGTATGCAGCTTGGTCAACTTGGTATAGAGGCGATGACTGCCGTGATCGGCTTCAACATTGGCCCCACGTTGTCTCCATCTCGTTGTCAGCACAGACAATGGGTCATCGGTCTCGGCCAAATCTGATTTCTGGAGTTCTTCTAGCTCCCCCGAGGACCCCTACTCTTGAACCCCACTCGATCGCATGACAATGCCCAGATTCATCCAAGTTCAGAGCGAAATCGGGGCCCTGATCTACGTTAGTCCTCACATATGTTCAGTTATATCGATGGCTAGATCTTGAGAAACTTTATTTATTTCTCAATCATGCCTTGCGAAGATACGGAATGAACTATCAATTTCTAGACGCTGGCCGAATTTCTATCTCAAAGAGCACGTCCAGTTGAGAGCCCGTACGCGATGTTCGCAAGCTGTTGGATCACAACGTCCTGTCGATCAGAGATCCTCTCCAAGACCATAGCGGCATAAACCTCATTCTCAGCCTGAACCTGCAGCGCGGCTTGTTCAAAGCCTCTAGGGTATACACCAGCACAACCCCAATCAATTACCCAAACCTTCATATCCTCATCGAGTACCAAATTTCTCAGTGCCAAATCTTGGTGAGTAAGAACAATGTCCTGGAACTTGAACCTTGTTGTGTCGGGCGGTAGTTGTTTGACCATGACGCAGACGTCGATTTTGTGATTACACCAGTCCTCGAGTTCTCCAAGTGTGTCGAAAGGCCCTGCGCCGTAGTCTGTGAACCATGGGCCTTGGAATTTGGCATCTTGCGCCCTCCCGATAGGCCCTACCGGCATATCATTGAGGATCGTAGATTGCAACTTCCCAATCACATCTGCGACCTGCTGTGCGACAGCTTCTTTGGTACTTGTATCAAAGGACTGCCAAGTCTTATCAATCGATAACCCTTGTACATAGTCCATGAGTATAAAGTGGCCCTCGATTAAGCGCGTCGTGGACATTCCAGGGTACTCTGGAATTTCAGAGGTAAAAGTGCGATGTACTTTGGGGACTGGCAGCTGTAGCGTTTCAGAAGCAAACTTCATATTTTCTGCTTCGCTCTTTGCTACGCCAGGGCCACCTTTGATGACATGATTCTTGGAAACACGCGATACCGTGACAGCACCATAATCGTGAAGTTGAGGCGCCGTCAAATAAGCTGACAGAAGCTCTTCATCAGTGAGAGAGGAGATGTCGCGTTCATCGAGGGGGAATTCATTAGCATTGTCAATCGCTCGGGGCTATCTGTTCATTAGCAACAGATGTGCGGTTCTTGTTTGAAACTCACGTCTTGGTACGGCTGGGGGAAACCTATCTCGTCGCCAGGCTTAGGACCCTCCTGCAGAGGGGTTACGTTCGGTGACTCTGTTTTCACGGGTTTGGACAGGTAACAACCCATAGCTTTTGAGTTCTGTCAAGCTAGAGAAATATGTCCTAGTTTGGATCCAATGTGAGGCAAAAGAATACTGGCCAGTAACCAACTTTGACATTTGGTATATGCGGCACACAACAGCCATCTCATAAGAATGCCGATGTGGAAAATGCAGGAATGACATAAAGACTTTATTGACTTCTAGATAAATGAGATAAGCAGGCTTTCTTCTTGGTGCCTGAAGTTTCCAAGTGCTGCCTGTTCCAAGTCGTCGGTAACCACTCACAAGTCAATTACGGTCGGGCAGATTACCCTAAACCAGTGCACCAAAAACCGTAGTCTAAAGCTCCACTAAATCTATACTAAATCTAGAAGATATTTACCTAAGTCTTTGTCTCTTAGTATGTATATTTGTAGTTTCCTTTTCTCTTGAAGTCGGGGTAACACATAGTTCAGCTTACCGGAACCTCTCCCCCAGTCTCGATCCATATTGTTGCCGTCTTGTCGATAGCCTCTTCACAAGCCGCGCCAAGTCCGGAGCGCGATCGGCGCGATGTACCCACTTTGTCCTGACTCATCCTGCATTCGGTTTAGACTTCACGCTAGAAATCTCTTATCGTTCCAGAAGTCGGCTAGAAAGTCCGGTAGTCACCAAAACAAACTTGCAGTAGCTTGGCCAAGGAGGCTGAAAACTTCAGCTGGAAGAAGCGCGCGGCTACGATGAGGTTCTTCCTCGTTGCAACGACATACATCTTGATTCTCGAGACACGACCGGTAGTTTTAGGGGTCTGGGGAAACCCCCCTGACCCTTCCTTCACCTCATTCTTACGTGGAGATTAGAAAGTCCGGAGCAGTGGATTTCTCTCTGAGAAAAGACCACTCTTTGTGGGACCATAACGTAAAAGTTAGCAAATCCATTGAAGCAATACAGATCTGGCCATTGCTTGTTTTTTCCCTCCATCAGCCGATCTCGCCCAATAAAGAATCGTCTAATTTTAACCGCGATCCTTATTGTCTGTCTGCCCGAGTTCGGTGCGCGACGCCATCGGGCCAGGCCGAAGAACCTCCAATGTTAGTGGGCCGACTTGACTCGAAAGTTAAACTAACATGAAGACATTTTTTTGCCTCTCACCGTTGTCGGACCCAGAGTGGGAATTTATTTAAATACCACTGTCGTTCCAATCATCGTTGCGTCAATTGGTCTTACTGGTACATTTTTTGTCTCTTCAACATTTGCGCTATCAACTTAACGGGCGAACTTCATCATGAGCCATACAGAACCTAAAGGCGCTGCGGCGCCTGAAGATCAAGAGAAGGGCGTTAATAATGTACCTCCAGCTTTTGTGCCTGAGCTGAGAAACGATGATGCGGTCTTGGGTGATGAAGAGGCGGAGATTATTGACTACAAGACATTAACGTGGTGGTATGTTTACCCCAATCTTCTCATCTCATATAGACACTGACAATTCTCAGGCAAGGCGGTATCGTCCTCATCGCGGAGACAGTATCCCTCGGCATCCTCTCCCTCCCCTCCGTCCTCGCCACCGTCGGCCTCGTCCCCGGCATTATCCTCATTCTCGTAATGGGTTTCCTCTCCACATACTCCGGCCTCGTCCTCGCTGAATTCCGCGCCCAATACCCCTTCGTCCAAAACTTTGGCGACGCCGTCGAAGTCATTGGAAAATCTATCGGAATGGGACGCGTTTTCCAAGAAGTTTTTGGCTGGGCGCAGGTCATTTTTCAGGTCTTTGTCATGGGAAGCCATCTCCTCACTTGGACTATTTGCCTCAACACACTTACGAATAGCTCGACTTGCACTATTGTCTGGGCTGTTGTTGGACTGGCTGTTTTCTGGGTTCTTAACTTGCCTAGGACCTTGAAGTACACGAGTTATATGTCCATGGCATCGTGCATGTCGATCACGCTCGCTGTTCTTATTACGGTTGGAGATGTTGCGCATGAGCGACCTATCGGCTCTGGAAGTATCGAGGTTGCGCGTGAGCTCGGCTTCACTGGCGCTTTCTTGGCTGTCACCAACATTGCTATTTCTTTCTCCAGCCACTCTTGCTTCTTCACTGTCATCTCTGAGTTCAAGAAGCCTGAGGACTGGCCCAAGGCTCTGGCTTTCCTCCAGATAGTCGACACCACTCTCTACATCCTCGCTGCTGTCGTCATCTACGTCTTTGTCGGACCTGATGTTCCTTCGCCTGCTCTGTCTGCCGCTGGCTCTCATACCATGCGAAAGGTCATCTGGGGTATCGCCATTCCCACCATCGTCATTGCTGGTGTTATTTACGGTCACGTTGCTTCGGCATACATCTTCCAGCGAATCTTCCGCAACACCAAGCACATGGTCCGCCGAACAAAGCTCTCCACCATGGTCTGGTTTGGTGTCACTTTCGGTATCTGGGCTCTGTCAATGGTCATCGCCGAGTCTATCCCAGTGTTCAACAACCTCCTCGGTCTTATCTGCGCCCTCTTCGCCTCGTGGTTCTCTTACGGACTTCCTGGTATCTTCTGGCTCTGGATGCACTACGGAAACTGGTTCAAGGATGGAAAGCAGACTTGCCGATTTGTGGCCAACGTTATCCTCTTCCTTACTGGTTTCCTTATCTGCGTCCTTGGACTCTGGGCTTCCATCGAGGCTATTGCTGAGGGAGGAAGTAAAACTCCATGGTCTTGCGCTAGCAACGCGGCGGAATAGACCACTTTCAAGTTAGAATAATGATGTTTAGACAGTACGAATAATACCCATTTTTGTTTAGATGCAAAATCTCTGTTAAAAGACTTGACTTCCCTAGTGCTATCTGATGCTTATATCTCCATCCACTATCCACTATGGACAAATTAAGCCTTGATGGATCCCTCTGAGCTGGGAGCCACAACAGTTGTTCTCTGGCGAAGATTGCCAGCTTCGTCATGTTCTTCATCCCACCGAGGAACATCAGCATGGGGAACTTTAACCAGTCGGTGAGTGTTGGCTCCATTATCATCGACATTGGTAATCTCGGTGCGGATAGCATATCCTTTCCATTTGGGCAGCACGAACATCCAAACCACATAGTAAAGGGCGCAAACGAGGACACTAGAGACTGCTGTTAGTAAAATAGATGATGGTGATATTCCTAGATTGATACTCACATGGCAATACCGACGACACAGTACGTCGCATACCAGAAGCTGACATCACCGGCATATGGGCCCCCCTTGGGAGGGTACCAAGGCATGACGAGGATAAATACCTGGACGAGAGTGTAGAAGATGATAGGAGCATGCCAGGCTTTGAAATCAGAGCGACCAATACCGGCCTTTGAGCGACGGCGGCGGATCACATAGAGACCGACAACCATGGCAAACCTGAACATGGCATCGGGGTATGTGCCCAGACTAACAACTAAGAAACCCATCAGCATCAGAGAACACCAATAGGGATGAGGCTACTACTTACCAAAAGTGAAGGCATCACCAGCCGGGGGTGCGACAATCATGATGAAGGTCAACACCCACTTGAGGATGTAAGGACCAAGCGGAGTACCGAAAGGCTTAGTCGAGACCCAGAAGTTGGTCCAAGGCAAAACACCCTGTCGACCAATCTCACGAAGCATACGAGCAGATCCAACCAACACAGCGAGAAGATTACCAAAGGCACTCAAGAGGACAAGGAAGTTAAGGACGTTGGCAGCAGACTTGCTGTCCCCAAAGAGTTTAGTAAAGAAGACTGATGCAGCAATCTCACTAGCCTCAGCGAACTCCTCCTTGGGAACGACAGCGAAGTAGGCAATGTTGCAAAACATGTACAGCACAGCGACGACAGTAAGCGAGATAGTGCCGTTTCGCTTGAGCGTGGGGATAGGGTTCTGGATCTCGTTGACGACGTTGAAGGCGTTCCAGTATCCGGCGTATGAGAAGACGATACTGACGAGGGCGCTGGCTAGATCGTTTCCGTTGGGGGTCGCACCTGCAAAGGCGTCGCGGAAGTTGTGGCCGGGATCGGGAATGCGCTTGACGTTGCCGCCGAGGACAACGAAGCCTGCAATGCTGATGCTGTGTGATGTGTTAGGGGTGAAGGGTATCGAGGGATGGGTAGGCTTACAAGACGAGGGTGAGGATCTTCAAGGCGCCGATGAAGTTGACCAGCCAGAGGGAGTACTTGTTGTGCGCGATGACAAAGATGACAGCAAGGGTATAAGCTGCGATAGCGACACCTCGCATCTGCCATTCGGAGGGCGTCTCGCCGGTCATTCGCCAAAGGTACCTCGACAGAACTATATATGATCAGAACGCGTAGGATCAAAGATAGAGGAGAAAATTAACTTACCGACGGCATTGCTACTGCTGAAGGACAGAATGACCGACTGGACAGCAAAGGTAACAGGGAAGAAGTGCTTAGGCCGAGGATACGCCTGTTCGAGATACACAACCTCTGAACCACTGCGATTAGGAAAGTAACTCGCCAATTCCAGGTAAACGCTAAAACCGGACGCAGCCATGATAAAGCCGATGAACCAGATGATAAGCGCTAGACCAACAGACCCAGCACGGTTAAGAATACTCGAAGCTATACCACGTCAGTCACTATACCTCACCTACAGTATGAGAGGGAACGTACGCGTAGAGAAGATACCAGTTCCAATCATCATGTTAACATTCAGAAAGATAACCGTAAGCCAACCAACGTTGTATCCAAGCGGCGAGTTCGACTCAACAGGTGCACCGACGGCTTCTTGGTACGAAGGTTTCGATCCATTGCCGCCTTTGACACGCGTGTACGCGAGACCACCGTCGTGAATGACAGAAGGTTCAGAGTCGCTGGCCTCAGGATCCGCAGACACGGTCGCGGTGGTTTTCTGGCTTTCAAAAAAGTTTGAGAAGCCCATTTTGCCAGATTCGCGATTGACAATGAGGAATGCGACGACTCGCAGGAATTGACCGATATAAGAATATTGGTATGCCGATGAGGGGCAAGTTAAAACGTGCGACGAGAGATTGAGTTATATAAACGTGGATCGTCTGTGCGACCGTTGGTGCAGGATGACACAATTCTCGAGGATCTTGACATGACTGCACCAAGACTCGGGCTCCCCGTTGGAAATCCCACCCTGCGTATCCGAGCTGGAACGAAATAGTGGTATGCTTAAAAGAACATCCACTTAATAGGTAGGATCTCCGCGTGGGATGGGCCTTGTTTGCAGCGGACTTGGATAACTGTTGGTGGCGAGATGGATCGGTCTAGATGGGGGTTGTATAACGTTGTAGCGCATTGTGTCACTTCGGTAGCTTGGCGATGAACTCGGCGGGCTTTTTGTTTGTTTATCAGAGTGCGAAATTGGTATTCTAGATAACAGTGTCGTACAAGACACGCGTTCTGAATGTACACTGACCAGTCTTCCAGGTGCATGTCGCAACCGATGTCTCTTCCAGCGACTATTACGACCTCGTCAATAACCCATCAAGCATTTCCATCAAGACCCTCAATTCCCCTCCACAAATTCGCCGAACTCCAAGTCAATCCCCCAGCTTTAAACCAACACCTTAAAAACGACCGGCGCCTCCCCGACACAACCCTCCAATTTAGGCAACACATCGTCTGTTCAGACCAATGAAACCCCTCACAATTACTGTTTCGCAAGAACGGGGATGCGATTGTATCATACCCAAAACAAGTGGGATACCCGACAATATCTGATAACGACATCGACTGTCGTGATAGCGAATCTATAAAAGTTGCTCGATTGGGCTTAGTCTCGGAAAGGATCGAGAGGCCGCGGGTGCGGGAGACGAACCGGGCCCGCTCGAGCAAGCAGGGAGGTTTGGCCGCGGGGGCTAATTGGTGAGGAGCTTGTGCAATTTGGTGCTTTCTCCAAGGCCAAGCTTTTGTGCTATTGATTTGGTGCTGACTTAGTGGGGGTTAAACTTGCGCGACAGTGCGTGGTGGGATCTACGTCTATATGGCCCAGAATGGCGAATAGCGCTGGCTCATTTAGGCAATTCGTTGGCAAGTCGAATGTTTATAATATCTACATAGGAGAAACCGAACCAGTGGAAATGCGAGGAGACATCCCGTATGCTGATGAAGTTCTTTGATACTTATCAGCCAACTTCGAAATGCATTCGACAAGCAGAACCATTTGATACAATGACCTTGCAAGCCAAATACATCACCCCTAGCCCTCACAAAGAGGTAAGGATTGATATACAACATCTGGCAGGTTGGTAATTTACAACTGACTGCTGCGCGTTCAAAATGCAACATCTGATACACTGCTTGCCCTGTAGTCTATGATGTAGTGTCACTAGCCTACCTCTCATAGGATCAGAAATTGGGGGAAGATAGCTCTGCGAAAGGGCAACCCAGACAGATAGGTCTTTCGTGGACAATACGCGTGTGATGGGAGGGAGCAGCGTCGGTAAACCAGTCAAAGGAAGTAACCCTTCTCCTTTTACGAGTGTGGATTCAAAGCCGTTGAGAGAACCGCACGTCTTTCCCTCGCAGTTCGCAGAAGTGACTGCGCTATTTAGCTTATGCCAAATATCAGAGGCCCCTAAGGAGAAATGCCGACCGGGAAATGCTGCGGTGGAAATTCTGTAGCTGGCATGAAGGCTAGTGTTTTCCCTTAATATCTCGTCGATGAGAAGTTCGGCATTGAGCCCGGGCGTCGAAGTATCAGCCAGGTTGTCATAGTTTGTTATACTAGACAGGGAGATTGCATCGTACCCTGTCTTCTCTGGCGTACTAGCCGTTTCGAATCCCTGATCACGTACCATGTCGTACATGAAGTTCTTCCACTCGATCCTACCAGGGACAGCGGTCACAACACAGGCTCTTTGTGGATCAGATGTAATCTCTGTCAATGTATTCAGAAAGAAACACAGACCACTGTGTGAGACTGCAACGAGATAACCACTGCCCGAAACAACATCATGCTGTCGTCCTGCTAAAAGTGTCTGTGCCACCATGAGAACACCACCAGGCGGCCATGATCTCAGCAAGCCGTGATCCACAGGGTCGTAGTCTGGCAAATTTGAGGTGATGAGAATATTTCTCTGAGTCCAGTATAAATCCTCTAACCCGGAGCGTGTTGGCCGCACTTCAAGCTTTTCTTGCATACATATACTTGACATAGCTCTGACGAGAGTACAGATAGTTTGTATAAGTGCAAGTAAGCAGAAGGTGCTATCCTCTCTTTCACCATCCCCATTTGGGCGACATATGGTACATGAGCATACCTGACGCAAAGAAGTAAATGATTGAGAGAATTGCTGAGCGGCGTCGAGATATCCTTTGTTCAAAGCCGCCTCCATTGTGTGGTGCAAGACCGGGTTTTGCCCGAGTTCCGGGAGGAGGTGACGAGCTAGCAGATATAATCCCCTTCCATAGCTAGATTCTGATACCGGAGGAAAAGAGGCTCGTGGATCTCTATTTGATAAGAACTCCATGTGACCCTCACCATCTCTCATAGCAGCCAGAAAGATGCGTGCGGCGGAGCCCAAGCATGCACCAGTACTCCGAGCTTGAGGGCCCAAGAGAAGTCTCATAGGGCCCCCAAAGGTATCGACCAAGCAAGTATCCCATGAAAGCCGACCATACGACATGATATCTTGGGGTTGGTGATGATTAATTAGTATGTTGCCGCTGGGAATGATATGGTGCCTCCGATTAACCCGCAGCAATTCACTTGAATCCCCCTGATGGTAAGTTATAATAACTTGGGCATCTAAAGAGAATTCACTTCGCGTGCCGTCAGGTCTGTAGATTACCGTACCGTCTTGGTGCTGGACCTCGACTCGAAGGTCCAGAAGCCAGTGGGCTACGGCGGCAATCCAGGCGCAATCTGCACCACCGGACAAGAAAAGACGATCAAGGCGTCCGGCTGAGACTTCAAAAACTTCCTTCAACACTAACGCAATATCCTTTGGCGATCCAGAACTTCGTAGGTTACGTTGACCGTCCATGAGACAGAGTTTGGTGAGGCCATGTAACACTAAACCGAACTCGGACGAGGCAAGCAGTCCTCCAGAGGATTCAACCAGTGCGATCCACTGCCTCAGCGCAGGTGTAAGCTCAGCCGGTGGATCATACAGGAGAAAGAGCTCTCGTATAACCTTGGCGGCAACAGTCGTCGAGAATCCTTCTGTGAGACAGGCACAAACACCAAGACAGTTCAAGCCTTCTGCAGATTCCTGCATACTCCATATGATATGCTTGACCCCGAACCCAAACCAGAGCGCTTTGCCGAATGATGGGAAAGCGCTGATCTTATCAAGCGCCCGATGCAGACGTAATTCGCCATTTGGACCGAGCTTGACGTTGGAAAAAATCGCCCTGGCAGCGTAGATAGTGAAAGCCTCGATGCCAGCCTTTGATAACCTTGATAGGACATCGACGGAGAAAGCGACACTGCCGCTGAGGACTTTGGTCCAGTCGACGGTGCCTTGTTGCTGAAACCCAACGGCAGTACTAAGCTGTAGGTCTTGAGATAGGAGGGGAGCTGACTGGCCTGAGCTCGCGCGAGAAGACGCCATCACATTACCAGGCGAAACAGAATTGCTGGGGTAATGGGAGTATAGACGCGCTACTTGAAATATGTTCCAGGGCTGAGAAATTACAGCAATGTGATTGTTTGGAAATGTCAGAAAGCACATTGATGAGATCACAAAGCGGGGAAATGTAATTTAGGCATCAATACTTACATGTATCGATATTATGAGGCGTCCAATTGGATGTTTCAATGTGCAAGTTGGCTGTGTGATATCTCAGTTTGTTTGGGCATTCACTTGAACCTATGCCTGTACGCTTATGGAGTCAAATAAGTGCCGAGATTTGATATCAGCAGTTACTTATAGACTGCGAGCACAAAGAACCTAGATACTGATATTTTCCTATAGTTCACATGAATAAATGCCATGTCTTGAGAAAGTGATGGCCTCATGCAGTCAGAGCTCTCCAGATTCAACCTAGCGTCAATTGATTACTATTTCGGGAATGTATCGGCGATGATTTACCAACCCCGCCTCCACGTCAGATCTCGGCGATTCCTACTCTCTTCTTCCATGCTGGAGACAGAAGGACACTAGTTGAGCCGCATCGATATGCCGGTACCTAAAAACCCTTGTACAGAATGCAAAAGTAAGCAAGAGACCCAATAGAAACCTGCATGGCGAACACATATTGACCATTTTAGGTAAACACCTCAAATGTCCGTCCACCTCAGTCAAGGCAGCCTAGAAGCAGGCAAAGAATTGAGCGCGAATTCTAACTCATGATCCTAGGTGCCGGTGATGAGGCTGTGTGTACACGATGTCTCAAGAAAGGATTGGAGTGTGTTCGACTGGGCCGGAATCGGCAGTTCAGAGATGGCTCGTCAGCAAAGTACGATGCCAAGTTCTCAGGGTCGCAGAACTGGGTCAATAGTAGTGCCAAAGAGTGTAAGTAGCCGCTGTATCAGACTTGTTTAGAGAAATAGCTGAATGTCTAATAGTTCGCCTTCAAACAAGTTCACGACGCGCAACACAGAGAATCGCTCTGGCAGATGAGACGTCGACTTCAACCACAAACACAACAAGCCGCCCAATTGCAAGCAACAACGGAACATCCAATGGGGTCCTTGACTTTACACTCGGAGGTTCAACATACTTCAATTCCACAGTTTCATCAAGTCTTGGCGGACACTCGCAACCTTCAGCCCTGCCATCATTCGAAACCCAACCGACCCAGCATCCGCTGGCACTATCTCAGCGTGGGCCTTCTTGGGGCGGCCTACTGCATGCGTTGGAGCCACCGCACCAGCGAGACTTGCCACTGGAGGGCGTACAAGACGCATGTCTCTTGCGATATTTTATCGAGGAATTGTCACATTGGGTGGGTTCGCAACACTGAGTCGCAATGCGGATACTGACCGTCCAGTTTGATCTAGTTGACCCGCAGCGAAGATACCAATTGGTTGTTCCGGAACGAGCCAGGCGATATCCTCCCTTACTCAACGCCATATTAGCAATGTCAGCACGACACTTATGCCGCGTGGAAAAGTACAAGACAGCCCGAGGAATTGTATATCGTGGCCAACCGTTGCCGAATCTCAGTTCTCATTCTGCAGTTGAGTATATGCTCAAATGCATACCTGTCCTCAAAGACTTCCATACCACAGAAGACGGGGAGACACGAGAACTCATCGTGACGACGGCTGTCATCCTACGTCATTTCGAAGAGCTCGATGACGAAGATGAAGATCCCGCTCTCGGTACTCGCCCTGACGAGAGTGTCAACTTCCTCGCAATCCTAAACGCTGTTCTTCGGAGTTTGACATCAGATGATCTTATTAACCGCCGAGAACTGCTTATTGCATCTTACTGGGTTGCTTTACGACAAGAAGTTTACTATGCCCTTCGGAAAGGATACCCAGCTCAGATGGTCGAACCACCAGCTGAGTGGTCCGATATATCGCCGGCGAACAGAATAGTCTTTCATACGAGTCAGGTCACAAAGTGGCTGTTTGATGACAAGTCGGAGAGTGGATGGCGTGAGTGCTCTCCTAGCTCTTGTAGGATCTCCATGTTAACGGTTCGGCGCGCAGATAAACTCAAAGAACAGGAGGAATATCTTGATCAATATGTGACCGGACGCTTTGAACCCATTCTTCATCGACCACCAGACCGAGTTCTTGGAGAAGTATTCCCAACGATGTGGTATGCTTCGCCGATCGCTCTCACAGGCATGCAGCACATGATGATAGCAAAGATGATACTCACCGCAGAGTCACCTCTCCTCTCGTAAGCTCGACAGTACCTCCTCTCATGCATGTACTAACCTCCCCAGGCAAGCCGAAGATGTCCGAGCGGCATATCGCAAAGCCGAAGGCGAAGTGCGAAATCTTGTCCTCCAAGTTTGCGGTACAGCCGTCCAACATCCCGATACCCAGCCAGGTCTGGTAAATGCCATTTTGGCTATCCAGATGTACGGGAGTTACTTCACTGATCCATGGGAACAAGAGGCACTCAAGAAAACGGTTCAGATGTTTAGGGATTGTCAGGCTTGGCCGTTGCCTAAGGCTTTGAGAGAGCGATATTATAAGTCATAGCGGGCTTGGTTGGATTGATGTGTGTTATGTTATGTTATGTCGGTACACCCTCCTCGGAGTTTTGACCTATTATCTTACATAGTTTATTGATTGCGTCTGACACATTGGATCCTCTTGACAACACCCTCCAAGGGTGAAGGGGTGCACCCAGCTTATATGCAGACAACTCGCAGGCTTATTCTCCCGTAATCGACATACCCCATCCGGGAGCAGCCATTACGGTCACAGCCCAATAGGCTTACATTGAATCATGGAACAAATTATCTTTCCTTATTCAAGCTCAGTTGCAGATTATTAAATGTCTGTTTTGGTGCTGCGACAGAGAATTGTTCCTACTTCTACGTTCAGGCCAGGGAACCAGAAACGGCAATCCAGAGGGTGCTCGCCGGGTCCTACCGAATCAAGCTAGCTATATGCGATAATCTGCCTGATAAAGCAGCTATGTCCGCACATTCTCCCGATATAGTAGTCACGGCGATAAAATATCGGCGACATCTGCTTAGATAGGTAACCATATTTAGCAGCTGAGTATGATCATGTCCATCAAGAATAGATATTCGGAGATAGTTCGCAAGATGATCAAAAACTGTGACACAGCAGGAAGGAAGAAGAGAGTCAGGGAGGTATAAAGAGGTCTTTTTCTTCTCTCATCTTTTGGATCTTGGTTATCTTCATCCCCATCCAATTCAGCCAGACAATAAAATCATTTAACCACTGCGTTCATCTTAATACCCTACATCATGTCCCAAACACTCAGCATTGCAGTAGTCGGCCTCGGTCGCATGGTAAATATTTACTTATCTACTTCAAATTAATTAACGTTACTGACTAGGACTAGGGTAAGCGACATGTTCATACCCTTCTGTATAGGGTACCTCGCGCTCGAGTTGTAGCAGTATGCAGCTCCATGGAGCACGAAGTCCAGTGGGCCAAGGAGAACGAAGAGTACAAGGAATTTAACATCTCTGTTTATGATAGCTACGATGAGATGCTCAACCATCCTGGACTTCAAGCTGTGTGGGTTTCTACCAGCACCGATGTGCACTCCAGCCAGTCCCTCGCTGCCATTGACAAGGGACTGCATGTCCTCTGTGAGAAGCCTTTGAGCACTGACATGGCTGAGGTATGTGTTGCCTCAATTTCGATTCCTGTCATTTGTTAACCATGAAGATAGGCTCAAACTGTCGTTGATGCTGCAAAGAAAAGCCCCCATCTCAAAATCATGGCTGGCTTCTCTCGCCGCTTTGACGCTTCTTACCGCGACGCAGCTACCAAGATCTACAACGACAAGGCCATCGGGGAGCCATTCATGGTACGATCCAATACCTGTGATCTTCTTGACGAAACCGGGTTCTTCGTTCGCTACGCCTCTCGCAACGGCGGCATTTTCGTCGACTGCGCCATTCACGACATTGACCTATCCCTCTGGTATCTCGGCAACCCCATCCCTAAAGCATGTTGGGCTACTGGAACTCTTCAACACCACCCTGAACTCAAAGATCTCAATGATGTCGATAATGCAGTCGGTGTAGTCGAATTCTGGGGCGGCAAGATCGCTTACTTTTACTGTTCTCGAACTCAAGCCCACGGCCACGATGTCTGTACTGAAATCACCGGAAAGACCGGCAAGATTTCAGTCAATGTTGTTCCCAAAGCTAATAATGTCGTTCTTGCTGATAAGCTTGGTATTCGTCATGAAGTTCAGCCTGAGTACTGGCAGCGATTTGAGGATGCGTTTGCGCTGGAGGCAAATGAGTTTACTGATGCGGTGTTGAAGGATAAGCCGGTACCTTTGCCTATAGAGGCAGGGATGCAGGTTATGAATATTGGTCGGGCGCTTCAGCATGCGCTGTTGAGTGGGGAGTTTGTCAAATTTGATGAGAAGGGCAATTGGGAGTAGGATGGCTTCACTACTTACTATGAGATATTTCGAGGATAGATAGTGAAACAAAAGTATTTGGCCATGATATGATATGAAATGCATGATAAGCCTACTGCATCGAAGCATGTGATTTGATGCTATTCCCAGCCACTTTTATGCACAAATGCACCAGGTCGCATGATGCATTCTCCCCCAACCAATCAAAAATTGGACGTATCTCCACCCACAAGCATGAATTACCCACCCGAAAATTAAACGCGCTTCTTATCTCTCTCATCAACCTCAAATCTTCACTCTCACCTTCACCTTCACTTCACCCTCAAAACCACCCACTCACTCACCATGGGTATCTTCACCTTGGCCAGAAAAACAGTCTTTACTGGCTTGTTGGGCACCTCCACAGCCGCCGCGTACCTCGCATCTCGAAACCCCGTCATCTCCCCGCTCCCCGCCAACGACCCCATCTGGTCGTCTCGTCTCTTTAGGAGGGCTAATCCGAATGGTAACCCTGCTACCCAGGATGTCGTCATCAAGCGCATTCCGTTTGACAAGATTCGTCCGGAGTTGCTGCAGAATAACAATGAATTGACGCTTGAGTTTTGTCGTGGCGTTTGGAGCGGTTGGGGTAAGTAATCTTTTTATCTCAGTGAGTTTTGAGTTATCGCTCACCGATTTAGGCTTCGCTATTCAGCGTCGATATGCGCAATTGAAGTATCGCGGTCCCGAGACAGAGCATCAGCTCTGGGATCCTGAACAACTCGCTACAGCAACTTACGACAAGGGCGCTGTTATCACTGATCATTTCGAAGTCGTTGAGAAGACTCCCACGTCCATCACCGTGCGCTGCGGCGACTCACCGCGCAACCAGCCTCTGCGCCCATCTGACGGTCTTTTCCAGATCAGCGCTACTATCGACAAGGTGCACGAGGAGGTTGAGCTGCGCCTCAAGAGCGTTCTGTTCTCCAGCGAGGGCAAGGTTGCGGGTAACAAGGGCCCCATGCCTCCGTTCATTGAGGAGCTGCATCAGTGGTATGCGAGGATCTGGGCTGAGACTGCGTCTTGGAAGCTTCTTAAGTGATGGGAGGATTATGAGTTATGATATACCATGTAGATCGAGGGCAGCTGCTGCACTGACGAAATGAACGAACATGTCTGGAATGCAAGATCTCTTTTCTCTATTTTTCTGGGTTTGATATTTTTGAGCTTGAATCTGTGATCTGGCCGATATACTGAAGCCTTGTAGAAGTCTATTAGACTATGTGAAGATAGGGTGCAAGTTCTAGAAATGACCATCAGTCACGACATTCATTCAGGCTTTTCGTCATACGATGAGCCCCGCTCAATTCACTGTGCCATTTCGTGGAGTCGAGGACATGGCAACGTTCGGTAATAGAGTCAAATGTTAGGAATTTGAGTGCATAATGATTCATCAGCAGGTGGACGACGAATAAAGGCTTGCGAAAATAAACTGATAAGTGTATGCCAATACTAGGACAATAAGCGCGCACTGTCATCTACCGCCACTTTCGCACGAATTGCCATGTGCAAATACAGTGACGCACTGTCTTAGTCATCAGAAACCGAGTTGAGTTTTTGCGACCTGGCGTCTTGCTCAAGAATCTTCGCTGACATATCACACCGATTAAACTTCACCTCCCGTCCATTTAATCCTTCAATCCTGCACTGCAAACCCATTTTTAAACCTCCTCTTCCATTCTCCATCTCCGATCAATCATCACCAGCAACACCGACAAAATGCCTCTCATCGACGCCAACACCCCACCAACCTCCACCGACACTCACTACGTCGTCTACTTCGCCTCAGGCCAGCCCTCATGGTGTCCCGACTGCCGCGATGCCCTCCCCGCGCTAAAGGCTGTCTTTGGCGGGGCTTCTGATCCTACCGCTTACATCGTCCGCGTGGGTTCGCGCGAGGAGTGGAGAGCTACGCCTAAGAACAAGTATCGCCTTCCGCCTTATAACATCAATGGCGTTCCTACTGTCGTGAAGTACAAAGATGTAAGTTGAATACCTGGGGTTGGTTTGGATGTGAATTAATGGGATTTAGGGCAAGGAGCTTGGACGATTGGGGGATAAGGAGAGTCAGGTTGAGTCTTCTCTTCACAAGCTTGTCAACCAGTAAAGGAACTTGGCAAGTATGGAGCATTGTTGGCCACGACTGAACTGGGAGAGCTATTTACTGTCTAAGACTGGTTCTTGTCACTGAATACCGGGGTAGCTTGTTCAGTGTCTACCAAGCTCATATTGTCAGAACGGATCGACCAATGGATAGCTCTACGTTAATCGGAAGCTAAGAACAGAAATGAAAAAAACGATAGACGTCTTCTCCGACCTTTCTGCAGAAAAGAAATGTATTGACTTTGCTATCCTCATGTGTTTATTTGTCAAGGCGTATCATTGCTCGCAAAGGCTCTGGCTTCCCTGGTATCATTCCCATCGATTTCACGCTACTTACTTTCTAGACCGATAATGCAAGTCGGATAAAAGACAGTTACTCGATACCTAGATTGCATTTATTTATCTCAGTCAAGTCCTACAGCATTCACCACACAATCAGGACGTGGGTTCTGGGTGGAGTTATAGCTATACCTGTTGGACTTGAACCTGTGTTACTATAATCAGCCAGCTCAAGATAAAGAATTGACGTTGCAATTACCCTAAAAATTTGCAATGCAATAAGCTTTCTATAAATCATATTGCTTCAAAGCGCATCAATGCATGAGTGCTTTGAATCCGATACCGGATCATGATGAATCAGATACGGATTAGGTGATCATCCATGATACTTCCAGAATCAGAGTGGGAGTCACACTCAACACCTCGACTCTTCATAAATACCGCCAACTTACCGCTTCATCTAATCAAACAGCTAAACGCAATTTCAAGACCTGCAGAATGACAAGTAACGGACTCCAAGCCAAGCTTCGCGCCCTTCCCGTTCTAGAAGGAGCCTCGCATCCCAAAGCAGAATTCTCTTCATTCCCCTCAACCCCTCACCTAGCATTCGAGAAATGGCTCGACGAGGCTATATCCTCCAACGTCCCCGAACCCCACGCCATGACCATTTCAACAGTCGATTTCCAAGGCCGTCCCGATGCACGCGTTCTAATCCTCAAAAACATCGACCACCGCGGCTGGCACTTCGCCATCAAAGCCACCAGCCCCAAAGGTCTTCAAATCTCGACCAACAACAACGTCGCACTTACTTTCTACTGGCCCAAAATCGGAAGACAGATCCGTTTGAGGGGAAAAGCAAATGCTCTACCGAGAAGTGAGTGTGAGCAGGATTGGACGGCAAGATCGGCCATGGCCAAGATCACTGCCAAGGTGTCGAGGCAGAGCGAACCACTTAATGACCCGCATGAACTGGAGGCCAAGATGGCGGAAGCCGTGAAACTTCATGAGATTGACGGACAGGATCTGAGTTCTGAGGGTTGGGTTGTTTATGCTGTTGCGCCAGAGACGGTTGAGTTCTGGCAGGCTTCTAGTGATCGGTTGCATCAGCGATTGAAGTACACTTTGGATCCCGCCCAGAACACCTGGAGCAAAACAGCTCTTTGGCCGTGAATTCTTACACTGCACCAACTTCTATCTTGGAGGATTTATGTATACGTGCATATACGCCGGGTATAACGCGATTCGGTCTCCCTTATGCCACTAGCGGGCTTACGCATCCTCGATATCGCCCAGAGTCTAGACCCAAGCCTCACCAAACAACTCATATAAAAACACATACAAACTTCGGATCTTGACGTGCCGTTCATGAAATCATCGGATAAAAAAGACGCAAATGCGAAAAAGGGAGGTCGGTAGTTTCGGTCAACGGGGCTGTGCAGTGCCTGATCGCCAATTGTCAATCACGGCATTGTCCGCTGGGCTGTGTTTTTGTAATTTGGCAATATAACACCGTTCAAAATTCCATCGGAAAAATATTTTCTCGGAGAAAGTCAATCTGCTGAGGATCAGTCAAGGAGATACATGACTCTGCATCAGGCGATTTCTTGACAGTGTCTCGCCAAGTTCAACATTGCACATCAATGACCGCATTTCACATAGTATTCGGAACTCGGCTCTTGTATGCAGGTACCTTGATAGTAACTTGGCGCTTGGCTAGAGATATTTCCCTGCGCTGCCCGGTTTAATATGTCTTGTCGCCAAGGGTATTCGGCACGTTTTATACGAGAGGTTATTAGATGGACACTCTCGGCATGAGTCACCCCCCACAGACGATAACACATGCTTTTTGATCCTTGGCTGTGTTACTAGCTTGGAAAAGATTTTCGTTTATCATTTACTTGGGGTGTGTGTCATTTCTTGAAGTCTAATCAGGAGAAGGTTTACGAGTTCATGATCTGTATATATCGCTGATCCCCCCCATTCTGCGTAGAATTTTACTTTTCTTTTACTTTACTCACAGTGAATTATTGAGTTCAATTCAATGAACAACTCTTTTGTTGCGGTTTACTTACCTTTCGCAAATCTGGAGAACTCGCTGGAACTTCTCCTCTTCAGAGGAATCGCCAAGTCTGAAGCAGCAGACTTTGATCCACCTTAAGTTTTGTACGATCCCAATCCTACGTATTCCAGGGAGATGTGTAGCGCTGACAGCTTAGATTTGATGCAAACGAATGATCCGTCAACAAATGTCAACACAATGGCCCGCCGCGACACCAACATTCTCGGCCGTCTTGGCCTACGCAACGGCAAATCCCGCGCGCGAACTTCAACATGGCAACTAAACCCAGAACGGGCAACCAAGAGCACACCAGAAGATATCCTTCGCTGGATCGCGTCCATGACTCCTGACACGGCGCTAGCGCATTTGGTTTCGAGCAGCGATGGCATTTCTGAGGCTGAAGCTACATCGCGACGACGTGTTCAGGGTCAGAATGTTGTTTCGTCGCGGAAGCCGCAGTCTTGGTTTATGCTATTGCTGAGTGTGATTCCGAATCCGTTTAATATTCTGTTGATGTTTTTGGCGATTCTTAATGTTGCGATGCCGGATCCTAGCTGGGTGAGTTTTCCTTGAAGCGGAGGTTTGATGATGGGGCTAATAAAGTGATAGGAGGGGTTTGCTGTTCTCATGGTCATGATTGTTATTTCCGTCGCTGTGCGCTTCTGGCAAGAGTTCCAAAGCGGTGTCGCCATATTTCGTCTTCAATCCGCCATCATTCCCAAGATTCGAGTCCGTCGACCTGCAACCTACACCGACGAGCTCCAACTCTCATGGACTGAGGGCACGGTTCTGGAGACTGATCTGGTTCCTGGAGATATCGTCATTCTGGTTCCTGGTGCTATTGTCCCAGCTGACTGTCTCATTCTCGAGTCTTCTTACTTGAGGATCAGTCAGTCTGCTTGGACGGGTGAGAGTGAACCCGTGGGTAAGGATGCGGGACCTCATGATGCGAAGGAAGCTTTCTCGATCTTTGACTTTAGCAATGTTGCACTCATGGGGACGAATATTGTCAGTGGTCATGGTGTCGGACTTGTTGTTCGGACAGGTGATGGTAAGTCATCTCAGCCGCTAACAAGGAATATCGCTAATGTTTTTAGATGCCATGATTGCAACCATGGTCAAGGAAGTTGAGAAGAAGCGACAGCCCAATGCCTTTCAAAAAGGTATCCTCAACGTTACTTGGATGCTCATCGGCTTCATGGTCGTCATGGTTCCCATCGTAAGCAACTCTCGAACCAAATCGCGTGACGCGAACTGACCATTTTCAGGTTCTTTGCATTTCTGGCAAAGTCACGGGAGACTGGAAGAACGCGGCGCTTTTCAGCATCAGCGTCGCAGTCGGTCTCGTTCCCGAAATGCTTCCCGCCATCGTCAACGCCAATCTTGCACGAGCCGCCCACCAGCTTTCCAAGAAACAAGCGATCGTCAAGCGTCTCGACTCGGTTCAAAACCTCGGCGCCATGACTGTTCTTTGCAGCGACAAGGTACGGATTCCAGATCACTGACATGGCTGAGTACTAACGACGAGGCAGACCGGAACTTTGACCAAAGATGAGCTCTCTGTGCACAAGTACTCCAACGCGGAGGGTGAAGATAATCTCAACATCATGGAACTAGCAAAAGTCGACTCTCAAATCCAGGGCAACAGCGGTAACAACATGGATAGGGCTATTCTCAACTATCACCTCCCCAACGGCGACGACGTAGGTGTAGCGCACTACGAGCAAGTCCGCGTCATCCCCTTTGACTTTGAACGTCGTCGCTCCGGCTGTATCGTCCGCGGCATCACAGGCCAGTACCTCCTCATCGTCAAAGGCGCATTCGATGAAGTCCTCACTCGGTGTTCATCCATGCGCTCAGCTGGTAAGAGCGAGTATCTCAGCACTGAGATGCAGGCTCGATGGAGACAACTCGCTATGCAGAAGAATATGGAGGGATATCGTGTTCTGCTTGTTGCGTCGCGTATTCTTGGGAAGTCTTATGTCAATGAGCTTGATATGCTTGAGACGAACATGACGCTTGAGGGAATGATTAGTTTCTCCGATCCTCCCAAAGACGACGCAAAAGATGCCATCGCAAGCCTGACTGAGCTTGGTGTTCAAGTCAAGGTCTTGACTGGTGACTCCCTCCCCGTTGCTCTCAACATCTGCCGCTCCCTCGAACTCCTGCAACACTCCGAAACAATGGATGACGACGCCGAAGCCATATCCGGTCCTGAACTAGCCCTCCTCGAAGACTCCGATGAATTCGACCTCGCAGTCGAACGATGCAGTGTCTTCGCCAAAGTAACGCCCAAGCAGAAAAGCCTCATCGTTCTCACTCTTCAAAAAGCCGGTAACTGCGTTGGTATGCTCGGCGACGGGATCAACGACTGCGGTGCGCTTCGAGATGCAGATGTTGGAATCTCTGTTGATTCTGGAGCGGGTGTAGCAAAGGATTGTGCGGATTTGATCTTGACGGAGAAGGGACTTTCGATTATTGTGAAGAGTGTGATTTTGGGAAGGATTACGCATGGGAATACTATCAAGTATATCAAGATGGTCGCTTCGTCCAATTTTGGTAATGTTTTTAGTATTCTGGCTGCTAGTGCTTGGCTGCCTTTCACGCCGGTGAGTTCCTTAACATACCTTGCTGGGAGTATTCTAACTTGGGTATAGATGACTAGCATTCAGCTCCTCGCTCAAAATCTGCTCTACGATATCAGTCAGATCGCCATTCCTTGGGATCGAGTTGATGAAGAGTATCTGACCCAACCACGACGATGGAACGCAAGGGGTATGTTTCTTGTTTCACTCTCTGGCCATGTCTAACAAGTAGCAGATATCCTCAAGTTTATCGTAGTCCTCGGCCCTACAAGTTCAGTCATCGACATGTGCACTTTCTCTCTCAACTGGTTTTACTACGGCATCCGAACTACCTCCGATAATGTTAAGCTGGCACAGACACATTGGTTCCTCCAAGGGTAAGCTCTGCACAACCTTTTCCATCTTACGCCACTAACATTGTGATAGTCTTCTCACCCAGACTCTGATCGTCCACTTGCTCCGAACAGCCAAGTTCCCAATCATCCAGAGTCGCGCAGCACCGATCCTTGTGTTCTCCACAGCGTCGATCATGGCAATTGGTTTCGTGCTACCCTGGATCCCGGCTTTTAGGCCTGCGTTCAGCTTTGCTCAGCCAGCGCCGACATTTGTTGGATTCTTGGCTGCTGAGCTGTTGCTTTACGCTGTTGAGGTGCAGATTGTCAAGATGATCTACATGAGGATCTTTGGTACGTGGCTGTGAACAGGTCATCAAAGCACAGAACCGGGGTTAGATGAGATACGACTTGTGGTGAAATGATGGGGGGATAGGGTTTTTTATCGGTTTGCCCGGTTTTCCCTATCTTATAGTAGAGGTATTTCTTTAGTCTTTTAATCTATATAGTTCTTTTATTCTTCTAGCTTGTTTCCCATTACTTATCATCTTTGCTCTGTTTGCTATGTGCGACTCGTATGAACACGGATGCCTTGTCTGTTGACATTCCGAGATAGGCAGCCCGCAAAATTCAAACCAACATATGTATACTCTTGTTAGGGGTGTCCTTTGTTTGCATGAGGAGCTTCTAGGTTCCCTTCGCACATCTGCTACCAACCTGACGTTGTATCGAACCACAACCGCACCAACCAAACAATCTTCCGGACATTCCCGCCTTGTTCCCACAGGCGTGTGTCGGACCGTGTTCCGCTGCCCAATCGGTTTCACGCAGGGGACCAGGGTTCGCCATTTCTGGATTCTGTTCCTGGAGGGTGTTGTTCGTCTTGGCCTGTCAGTTGGTTCACAAACACAACTGATTACTGACATAAGGTAGCATTGCCAAGCTGGTGACGCGTTTCTTTCACATTTTATGATATGGCACTATAGGTTGTTGCGCTGAATGCATGACAAAAGTTAGGGTACTATTTACAAGCGTCAACTTTGCTTTCATGACTATGTGTTTTATATGGACGCCATGCTCTCTCAGCTCTCTTGCATCATTGTTTCCGGTTTATGAAATGGCCATGGCACAATGATATCTAATGTATCGGCTCTTCGGAAGTTCTGCCTAATTGAGCAACTCATTCTGGGGGGTCAGTCAACTTTCAAGGGCCAACAGCCAAGGGTCGGCCAACAGTATCAAATGCCTGTCTATCGTAGTCAATGTAACATAAGAACACACAGCCGTGCTAATATCTTCAGTGCCCCAGATTTTTCCCAATTCTCAACTTCTTTAGGCATTGTTCATCTTCCAAGTTTGACCCCATATCACCTCTACTAACATGTCGTCCACTTTGAGCGATGTCCCTGAGCTGACAGCCATTGAGCGTGTTGGGCCAAGAGGCTATCTTCGCTATGTTTTCCCAATGCGGTTATCAGATAATACCTCTCCTGACAGGGCCATGGAGGTTCTTAAAGGGGGGTATAAATCTGCCTGCCACAGAATTGGCTCCATGGCTTCAGAGGCAGTACCCGATCTCGAAGCAGAGCAGGCGAATGTACTGAAGCTGCAGAAGTTGCCCGAGGATTTAATCGGGCACATGACTTTCAAAGACTTACGAGACCCGGAGAAGTATGAATGGACGTACGGAGACCTCAAAAAGAAGCACTTCCCTATCTCAGCATTCGATGCCGATCTTCTTATGCCTGGTCCTCTATGGCCTCAACCAGGGAAGCCTGTGCACACTTCTCTAGAACAAGCCAACTTTATTCGAGGCGGCGTGATAATCGGGTGGTGTGTATTTCACATGGTTGGTGATGCAACTACCTATCTCACTTGGACCAAAGTCTGGGCAGAAGAGTGTCGCCGCATCCAGGGACTTAAGATTCCAACTCCAGTTGTCATCGACGATGCCATGCTCACCGACAGAGCGCGTGTCACAAGACCTTCCGGCCGCAACAAAGGTCGCCCGGAGGATCACCCAGAGTATACGATTCTACCTTTTACGCCAACGGGTGCATCTCCCGCTATGCTGAGCACGACATTCCGAGGGCAGGTGTTTTACTTTTCTCCATCGGCGCTTGCGTTTCTCAAAGCCGAAGCTTCGCCTGATCGTCTGACTAGGCCAACAGACCAGCAATGGATCTCGACCAACGATGCCTTTTCAGCTCTCATGTGGCGTACTGCAGTGGCTGTCCAAGCACCTATCGACAGCCTAGAAGATGGCGAGAATCCGCACTCTGTCTTCAACATTGCCGTGGATGGTCGAAAGCGTACAGACCCTGCAGTCCACCCCAAGACTCTAGGCTGCTTTCTCCAGTACATATCCGTCTCAGCGCCGATTCGAGAAATCTTGACGACTTTGAGCCTCGCCGATCTGGCAGTCCTTATACGCAAGGAGGTGAATATGCGCCTAAACGATCAATTCACCGATGATGTTGTCACACTTATCGATCAGTTGGAAGATGTGACCAGGCTAGTCCCAACAGCCTTCTTGGACGTTCTGGGAAAATCATCTGTGCAGACGTCATGGGCTGAGTTTGACCTGGCGACCGTGGAATGGGGGCCATTATTGGGAGATAGGATTGAGGCGATTCGATGTCCTAACACGGGGATCCTGCCAGGTTGCCACGTTTTTCTGCCGACCTTACCAGATGGTGGCGTTGAGGTGGTATTTGGCACTGAGGGAAGGCTGTTGGAAAAGGTTCTTGATGATCCACTATGGATGAGGTTTGCTGTGCCAAGGTAGTCGTGATGCTCTCACCAAGTACCTTATCCGACTTCCGTGTTCAGTTGCCGGCCAGTTCCGCGGAACAGGAACCAATCGGATGCGCCCAATTGCCGAACTTCGATCAACGACTCAAATGACGAAGAGAAACAGAGTCATAGATATTCGGCTTCTGGACTGAGCTTTATGGAAAGAATTGAGGGATGAATAGTTTCAACAGCATTAAAACAGAATGTCTATAGAGTTTAAAGTCGTTGAACATATATCCCAGGTCACATCCATCTATCTACGTCCAGATTCTGTCCAATGGCACATGAGGAAACCATCACTGACCAATCATAGGCCATACAATTGAAGTGCCGAGGAGCAAGTTACACTATTCCGAACAAGGAAAGGCTTCCTCGGAGCTCATCAACACTCGCATCTGGGGTAAATCCGGGGCATCCTACTATCAATCATATCTTGATACAAATACTCACCCTCTACTCCTCAAGCATCCCTACCTCATCCTCCAATATCTCCCCCTGTCAAAGTCTTGCAATCATGGCTCTCACAGAACTCTTGATCTCTCCCTGGGCACCTCTCGCCCTCGCCGTTGCTCTCGTAGCATGGTACATCCTCCCATGGATCAGCAACTCCAACCTCCGCGGCATTCCCGCTCCCTTCCCAGCACAGTTCTCGAACCTCTGGTTACTGTCTACATGTCGTCGTGGAAAGCGATATGAGATTGTTGATCAAGTGCATAAGAAATTGGGTGTTTTGGTTCGCATTGCGCCGAACCATGTTAGTGTTGCTGATGCCGATGCTATCAACACTATCTACGGACACGGAAATGGTTTCTTGAAGGCGTGAGTTTAATATGGTATTATGATATCAGGGGCACAGAGCTAACGAATTAGTGACTTTTATGATACCTTTGTCTCTATTCGTCGGGGTCTCTTCAACACTCGCGACAGAGCCGAGCACTCTCGCAAGAGAAAGATCGTGTCGCATACTTTTGCGCCCAAGTCTGTTTTGGAGTTTGAGCCTTATATCCGACAGAATCTCGATATCTTTATCAACCAGTGGGATCGCATTGCTAGCAACAAGGAAGCTGATGGCTATGGAAGCGTTGACTGCCTCAACTGGTGTAAGTCATCACAAAATCTAATTTAGGATCATACTGACATTGTGTAGTCAACTTTCTTGCTTTCGACATCATCGCCGATCTCGCGTTTGGCAAGCCCTTCGGTAAGTTCAAGCAAAACTTTTCGACTAGGACAAAACTAACATTCACAGGCATGCTCTCAACTGGTGCCGACATCGCTGAAGTCAAGGCCTCCCCCACCAGTCCCACCATCTACGCACCAGCCGTCGAGATCATGAACCGCCGCGGCGAAGTCTCCGCCACCCTCGGCTGCCTCCCCCAGCTCAAGCCCTACGCCAAGTATCTCCCCGACCCCTTCTTCAGCCAAGGTCTCCAAGCCGTCGAGAACCTCGCCGGCATCGCCATCGCCCGCGTCAGCGAGCGTCTCGAGCGCGGCGGCGATTCCACCCGCAAGGATCTCCTCGCTCGTCTCATGCAGGGCCGCGATGAGAAGGGCGAACCTCTTGGTCGTGATGAACTCACCGCTGAAGCACTAACCCAGCTCATCGCTGGGAGTGATACTACTTCTAACTCTTCTTGTGCGCTGCTGTATCATGTTGTTAGAACGCCGGGGGTTATGCAGAAGCTTTTTGAGGAGATTTGCGCTGTTGTTCCTGAGGACGTTGCTATTCCGGATTATGAATCTGTTAAGCATCTTCCTTATCTTGGTCACTGCATCAACGAGACGCTTCGCATTCACTCCCCCTCTGGTATCGGTCTGCCCCGCGAGATTCCCCCCCACCACAAGGGCGTTACCCTGCACGGACGATACTTTGGTCCCGGCACTGTTCTCAGCGTGCCTACTTATACGATCCACCACTCTACTGAGATCTGGGGTCCTGACGCTGACGAGTTCAAGCCTGAGCGATGGGAGAACTTGACTGATAAGCAGAAGAATGCTTTCATCCCCTTTAGCTACGGACCTAGATCTTGTGTTGGAAGGAACTTGGCTGAGATGCAGATGAGACTTATCGCTGCTACTTGGATCAAGCGATATGATGTTCGTTTGAGGCAGGATATTATGGAGACTAGGGAGGGATTCTTGAGGAAGCCTATGGGTCTGGATGTTGGATTGGCGCGACGATAAGGGACTGGAAAAGGAGAAAATTGCATGTAAAACATAGGCGTAGCGGATCGAAATGGCATTCATGACTTTCTACATAAGCTTCCCATTTATCTGTGAAGTGAACCAAACCTCCAGTCGTTTGCGCTGAGAAACATCATGCCATAGCCTCACTACCTATCGGTCTGATAAGTAGCCATATCACCTTTCTCACACTCTCCTCTTCCTTATCATCCTTCCGTCTATCCTTATCCACCTTCTTCATCTCCTTCTCATACTCTCTCTCACACTTCTCCCTCTCCCTATCCAATTTCTTCAACTCCCTCTCCAACTTGCGAGGCTCANNCTTCTCCTCCTTCTTTCGCTGCCGTTCACTTGTCGAAGCATGCATTTTACTTACAAAGTTATCCGGTACATGTAGTTCAGGTAAGGGTGTAAGGTCGAGTGGTGCAATCCACGGCTCAAGGGCTTGAAGTCTGCGTTGCTGTACCGTAACCGGAGACCGAGCCGAAACATCTTCCAATGGCCCAAGAATCATGCTGTTCTTCTGGATCTTCCCCTCCTCATTGAGAATGGGCATCCGAGCATAACGAGCAACGACATCTAGCTTGGCAAACTCTGCTTTGAGACCTCTAGGCATGAAGAGTTCTTTATTCGCCGTGCTGAGGCAAATCTCACTTCGAGATTTACTTAAGGCGTATGTCGAAAGAGTAGCTGCCGCATTAACCGAGTTACCTACGATTTGTGCGGTGTGCAGTGGTATCATTGATACAATACTGCCGGCCAATCCCAGGATCTGAACGGGCGGGCTAGCGACGGTAGCACGGTTGAGATCATCCAGGAATCTGAGGAAGACTTCCCGGGGGAGATGGTATTGGCTTTCCAGGATAGGTGGGAAGGCTCGTAGGAAGGGAGAGCCGAGTTTGGAGCTTGTGGCAGGGATAGCGATGGGCTTCTCTGATGATTGAAATATAGGTTGCTCAGGTGATGGGAAAGGTAAGGTACGAGGTTCGCTCGACCCTGGGAATGTTGGTGCTGAAGTAGTTGCACTGAAGCTGGAGTATGGCGGAGGCGCATCAGGATATGAGTAGCTGCGAGTATCCATCTTTGAAACCATATTAAGAACGACAAGAATGATGGTGTTTGCTAAAAGATTAATGAATAGTGACCGCTGAAGTGCGAGCATTTATATGTTAAGCAAGTCTACCTAGATCTTCTCACAGCTGGGTGAGAGCTAAACCTGATCCCGTTAGTCATTCGAGCCGGAGGCCTGGAGCATAAGCTTGAGCAAATATTCAAATCGGATTGGCTTGCGCCTCACAGGGAACCCCATCCGAGATTCCCTTTATGTATTAGGAAGACAGCATCATATCTCTAAAAAGGCCTTCTCGGCACCATCGGCAGCTGATCATCGGCATCTTCGTCGATCCAAGTTGATAAGCGATAAAATAGCGACAAACCCAAGTGGCTGTGAAGCTTCGGGATACCCACCTTGGTATTTCCTGCAAAATGAGGCTAGTACGTATCGGGTAGCATAGCGCGAGGTACGAACTAGAGCAAACAAGCATGGTGAAGTACTTCGTATTAGGCCGAGGGAATAATCTAGCTCTCAATAATGACTCTGACTCCCTTACTTCCACTCTCCGTCATCGGAATGAACATGTCATGGTCATAGCGAACATCCTTCTCCGTCGTCTCGTACAGACGCATGCAGGGCATTACCCTCAAGACCAGGGCCGCAAGAGAGAGATACAACTCACACAGTGCAAGACTAAGAATATGTTAGTAAACCTTAGAGTTAAAAGAATAGTGTATCTTACTTTTTACCAAGACATCCACGGCTGCCTTTCGAAAACGCAATCATTGACCTCTCCAGATCCTTCCTGATCTTATTATCCTCATCGATCCATCGTTCGGGAGCGAAGGTATACGAGTCTGGGAATACGGACTCATCGTGATGTGCGATTGCCGCCGACATGCCAATTGCGTAACCTCGAGGCAGCACCAAAGTTATCGGCTTTTTGTTGAACTCTCCCTTGTAAACGAGATCTTCTGTTGTCGGCACACGAGCAGTGCGGCTGGAAACGCCATAGGATAGACGTAGACCCTCATTGATCACTGCTCCAAGATATGGAAGCTGCTCTAGTGTTGTCCATGAAGGTAGGCGGCATGGATCATCAACAACCTGCTTTAGTTCGTCTTTTAACTTCTTCAGAGTCTCAGGCTGCGATAAAAGGAAATATGTCATCACAGCCAACGCCCAGCTCGTCGTCTCAGTTCCAGCATTGACGATAGTAACTGCCTCCTCAACGAGACGATCTTGCTTCTTCTCGCTATCATCAAGCTCAGATTGCAGTAGATCAGCGAAAATCGTAGGTCGATCATAGACAATGCCTGCATTCAATTCGTTCTTCGTCTTCTGAACTCGTGAAGGAATATCGATTTGTAAAGTTCGAATAAGAAGCGCAATATCAGTCGGAAGAATGTTAATGAAATACTTACCGAGTTTAACGCTAGAAACAAGAATAGGAAAGAAGCGGAAGAAAAACACTGGTTTGAGAACAGCGAGAGTAGCTTCACGGTAATTAGGCTGCCACTGGTTTCGCGATAATAATCCAAAAGCTTCGCCGAAGCAGTAGCTTGAAATCGCATCGGAAGTAAAACAGCTATACGCATGGGCGATTTCGAAAGGTTTGCGATCTTTTTCATCTTTGTTCTCGGCCAAGAGCTTGTTGCAAAGCTTTTGCGCTAGGTCGTGGACTTCCTGCTCGAGACGTGCAATCATAGCTCGGGAGAAGAACTTGGCGACGGGTGCACGTCTAGCGCGATGGAGATCGTGATCAGGGGTGCCAAAGGCGTTTCCTGTACCAGCTGCTGAGCCGTTGACTTGGTGGAAGGGCTTATCGCGTTTGCGGCCGCCGACGGCGTAGATCTCATCCGAGAAGGACATGTCGGCGCAGTGCAGCTCATTGGGATTGATGCGGACAATGGGGCCTGGAAGAGAATTAGAGCTTTCCGTTCCGACTTGCTGAAATAGTCCTACCATATTTTTCGTGCATCTGCTTGATGGTATGGGTATAGCGACCGACGAGAATCACATCGTAGTAGAATTCAGGTAGGTATGTTGCCGCGGCGAGTTTCGGACCAGGGATCTTGCTCAGCGGATGAAGAGGCGAAACATTATACAACGCCTGCAAAACTTTAAACACAAACCACGCCGATACAAGACATACTGCCCAGTCCCGAGCCGTCAGCGACGTCAAAGAGCCCTGGATGGCTGACCAAGTAGCGTCCGCCATGTTGTTTCAAGCTTAACAATATCACAACGGGGATTGGTGAAAGAACAGGAGGTGTTTTAACAGCGATCGGTCGATTGATTTGTTTCTTCCCTCAATCACATGATTAATATCCGTTTGCCCTCTCGCTTACTCGGAACAATGTAACCCTTGAAACGTTTATTTAGCTCCATGAGGCTATCACCTCCGTCCTTATGGGGCTGAATTCTTCAACGTCGACCCACAGTCCTCCGTGCCAAGGGAACGTGCTTGATGAACCCACTTCTCGAAGGTCTCTTCGTAAGGCTGGCCACTGAGAGTTGACCTAGAATATTGGATCTAACTTTCGGGTGACGACTCTCCGATCCGAACGTAAAGAGTGAGCTGCGAGAAGGTCGTTAATGCTAAACTGAGGAAGATCAGGCTACTATTCAACAGGAGATTTTCGTGAATGCTAGGTCTCGACGTCTTGGTATGTAGATGATTATAAGATAATAGAAAATGTTAAATATTAAGAAAGCGCTCCGAGGCCCAGGAGCGGTTTGTCTTTGTGAGCTGAGGTTCTTGGAGTTCGAGATGTTGCACGGGGCGTTAGGCGATCAGAAAGACATGACTGAAGATAAGACTTATTAATGCCCGAGAGTACATAGGGAATTTGGTTCAAAAGCCCATGTAAAAGCTTCTAGCTAGTTCATGAAACGCAGCTCGTGGTAGTTTCAATTAACCTATAGTCTTCAAGAATGTAGTTGCATGATGACACGTTTCTCAACTGCCCTACTTCTTCAGCGATCAGTTCGTAGTAATATAATACGTGGAGAGTCTAAAAATATATTTAAGCTTAATCCTAAAGTTCCTGGTCACATCATGGGAACCCAAACTGCATGACTGGTTTAGGAAATGCTTACAACTTTTTTGCCATTGGCTTCCGGGTTGCTACTCTGGATGAACTATAGGTATTGAACAAAAACCTGTACGTCCATAACCGGTCTATCCGAAGTGTTAACTTGGGTAGCTTCACTAGGAAGCCCAGGCCAAGCCGCAGCTTTGCTTCATTCATAAGGGCGCTTGAACAGGCAGACCTATGATCAGTATTGCACGTTGCATATACGAGAATCATGGGCAAAGGGCTGTTTGAACGTCAGATCATCTAACAACCCCCGAGTTGGTATGAATTTGCGAATTAACTAGTCAGTCATTGGGAACCCTAAAATCTTAGATGCATATGCCCAGGGGCATCCGGGTAAATCGCGACCTAACACGTTGCTCATCAATGCCTTGCCCTAATCAAAGTTAGCGGGATAACTTCCATGATAAGCAGGAAATCCATGCCGAGCAATAAATATTCCATCCACCGGCTCTACAATGCTTTAGCCTCAATTGTGCCTGATTAGCATACCTTGCAAATATGGTGTAGCCTGTCAGACCCTGCGCCCTAGGGCTGCAGAGCCAAGGGCTTGTTAATCTGGTTCCAGCAATGATGGGCGGAATATCACGGCGTAACACCACGAATAGAGCTTGCTCCGACTTGGCTACAGCAAGGGTCCTTGGACTTTGTCTCCATCTTATAATTATACGGCCATGCACTAATACAGTTTTGACCGTATTTTTCTGCTTACCTTTCTGTTATCATCCCATCTCGCTACCCTCTCTTCTTTTTCAACGAGGAATTGTGAACACCAGGTACGAGAACGAGCGACAAAGCCATGCAGCTGTCTTACGGAATACTCGCTGCTCTGCTGAGCGCATCGTCGCTCGTTGCGGCCTCGCCGACTCAATCCGCTAGCGATCTCATGCTAGAGCTTAACAGCAAGGCGACCAGTGCGCTAGAGCATGTCCAGGCACCAACCAGTCGCAAGAAGTGCACAATCGCTAATGCTGAAGTGCGCCGGGATTGGTAAGTCTACCTGAAAGATGCATTGCGCTGTGACTAACAACTGGCACAGGAAAGTTCTTTCAAAGAAAGAGAGAAAGGCTTATATCAAAGCCGTTCTATGTCTGCGAAAGAAACCCTCCAAAGCGGACCCTTCTTTTGCACCTGGCGCACGCACCAGATACGACGATTTTGTTGCTGTTCATATCAACCAAACTCGCTCCATCCATGGGACAGTCAGTTCTTGTCCTTCCCGAGTTACCGATCAACAGTTGACAATTATTCAAGGGAAACTTCTTCACCTGGCATCGCTACTATACATGGGCTTACGAAAAAGCTCTGCGAGATGAGTGCGGCTACAAGGGCACCCAGCCAGTAAGTAATCTTCTTAAGTGTCTACGATAAGAATGTCAAGCTTACAATGGACTTCAGTATTGGAATTGGTTTGAGACCGGCGACTATGCTACTAACCCCCTCTTCGATGGCTCCGAGACCAGCATGAGCGGCGACGGCGAGTTCTTCGAGCACAACGGCTCTGTTTCTGGCCAAGGAGCTATTTATCTCCCAAGCGGCAATGGAGGTGGCTGTATCAAGAAAGGTCCCTTTGCCGGCGCGACCGCTAACCTTGGACCTCCCTCTCCCGGCATGGACGGAATGAAAGCCACCGCTACGCCTCTCGAGTACAACCCTCGGTGTCTCCGTCGAGATCTCAGCCGCTACGCGATTGATAAGTGGATGACTCTACCTAACTTGTACAACGTCACCCTTGGTGATGCTTCACACAGCATTCAGGCCATGCAAGATGAGTTTCAAGGCAGATTTCCAGATCTGTTCTTGGGCTTGCACGCCGCTGGTCATTTTGCCATTGGTGGTGACTCGTCTGATCTCTTCTCTTCGTCTAACGAGCCTATTTTCTTTCTGCATCATGCTATGGTTGATCGGGTTTACTGGATCTGGCAAGCTTTGCATCCCAAACAGGCTCGGGATATTGCTGGTACTATCACTATTGGGAACAGACCCCCAAGTCGGGATGCTTTGAAGTCTGATCCACTGAACATGGGGGTTAACGCAGCTGAGATCACCATCGATGATGCGCTTGACACCTTGGGCGGATCTCCATTCTGTTACATCTATCTCTAAGGGTCAACATGAAATATGCCTTTTCACTACATTCTTCATAGCAATAAAATTCGCCTAATTCCCAAGCCACTCGCCCGTCAAGCAAGGACAAATCTAGACTCGGTCACGAGGTGACCAAGAACTTTATCATCCAGTGAGAACAAGATCTGTTTCAATAGAAGCACGCTAGAACTCCCGGACTCTCCATGGGGTTGGAGTAAATGTGTCTGTCAAAGTGTCACCCAACTGGGCCGACTCCACCTCGTCAGAAGCCGCTCTAGCTCTACCAGAGTTTACCAAATATGGACTTAGTCGACGCCTTAACATTCCTGACAGGTCGACTATTGTCTTAAGTCAGGTCAAAGTCCCGCCATTTAAGCGAGTGCTAGACCAATACAATTCCTTTGTTAGAGGCTAGAACTGAACCAGGCCGTTGGGTCAACTGATTTACTGAAGTTTATGATATACGAGAAAAATATGCCGAACTTAGGAATGGAGACGAGATGAATCGAAATTGATACATAATGGGCCTGATGAGGACTTTATTTTAACCTTTGCTTGCTTTGATCGACGAAATAACCTTTGAAGTTTGTTAAGCGAAAATGGTTTCATTCAAGAAAGTTCTGACGCTGTTGTTCATCGGTGCGGCGAGCGCACTACCAGCAGCCGACAGCAATGGCCGACTATCTGATTTGATGCTCGATAAGAGAGACCTCTTAGACTCAAGAGCAGGTTTGTGAACCTCTTGCACAACGGAACTCGACTAACAACCAACATTTTCTAGTCTGCAAGGCCAATGACCCCAATTACCAAGCCTTCAAGAACAACCAAGCAAATGGATCTGCATTCTGCTCGAACTACATCCAAAGCACAGTGTCAACTACCATTACCCCCATAGTCCGCAGTACCTCGACCAGAGTTACAGTCACCACGAGAACCCTGATCGGCATAAAAACTATCCGAACTACCACCTTTCTCGTCACCGTCACTACTGCGACAAAGACCGATTTGGCTACAGTAACTCTGACAAGCACTGCCCTTGTTACTGATCTCACAACCAAGACACTTACGAACACAGCAACTAAGAGGGTCACCAACACAAAGGCGGTTCAGGTGGCTGTCACGGATGTTGAGCAGGTTACTCAGAGAGTTACAACTGGGCTCACTACGACTGTTACTGTCGACACTGATGTTACACTTACAACGGATGTAACCGATGCTGCTACAGTTGATCTTCTGACGACAGTGTCAACCACTATTTCCACTCTGTAAGTACTTACCGAGCATTGCCATTGCCAGCAAGAAGATATATACTGACAAAGATTGAATTAGTGTTACGTGAGTCTTACAACTATGACGTTAAAATATTATATGTTCCTAACAGTCGTGATAGAGCACCAACTCCCACGGTGTATGTTCCCGAAAGTAAGTTCTTCCATCTCCCAACATCACTGAGTCCGCACTAATAGTTCCCCAGCGGAGGTTCACTGCAAAGTCGTCGGTAATGCAGATGATACCAACTATTGGAGTGGGGGATCCGCCCGGTCAATCGGAAATCCCAGCTTTAGCGTATGCAGAGACTTTTGCTCGAGCGATTCGGAAGCCGTCAGCTTCGGTTTCAACAAGATCGAGTGCGACTGCTATAATGGCACAGTGTAAGTCATCGCCAGTGCTGCGCATGTTCTTTGCTTGTTTACATTACTGACTTTGTTAATAGGAGTGCTGCGGTTTCACCTGACGCTGGATCAGACTGGACATTCTACGACATGCTATGTGGTTCCGCCAACCAGGTAAGTCTCAACATCGAACTTCACATACATTACAAATAATACTAACTATCCTTGAGCCTTCGCGTTTTAAGCGAGCAGTCAAGGCAGCCCAGGCCCAGATACCCGATTATTTACCAAGCAAAGCTCCTAGCGCCGTCAGCAGCGCGTGTTCATGCCTAATCGCCAATCCCTCTGCCCCCACGACCACAACCTTTACCGCCAAAGCCTCCAGGACATTCACAACCACACAGACCCGAACGAATACTTTCTCTGTCAACAAGCTAAAGACTACAGTATTTCTGGACAAGAAGACTAGCACTTCTACTAGCTCAACAAAGACCGTAAAAACAGGCTCGCAGACTGTAACCCAAACGAATCGAAAGAGCGCGACGGTGACGAAGTCTGTTACTGTCACTGTTACGAACTTCAACACTGTTCTGGTGACTAATACTAATGTTGTGGATGCTACCAACTACAATACGGTTTTCGTTACGAACGTTAATACCGTGGCTGAGACGGATTATAATACTGTTGTTGTGACGAATGCGGAGGGTGTCACGGTTACTCAGTTTTACACTACTGTGCAGACTGATGTGGCTACGAGTGTGATTACACCGGATGCATATACTACGACTAGTGGAACAACAACTATCTGGGGTTCTTAAGTTCACTAGTACTTAAAATATCTAGCTATAATACTACAGAACAATCAACACCTAACTGGATCCTTCTCATTATGAATTTGTTCACCAGTTTCCCAAAGTATCATCAATTTATAATTTTAGCATTTATCTACGGAGTAAAGTGGCAGCCAATGTAGGCAAAATAGTTGTGATAGTTAGTACGTGCAAACAGTATTTGCTCTAAAGCTCCAGACTAATCTCCAGTGTCAAGATCTGGCTTACCATTTGTCAAAGGCAGCCTCGAATCAACTGGCAGCTACCATGGCTGCCGAGTCAAAGAATAGCAGTGACGGAGTCATTGTCACTGCTGTATACCCTGGCTATATAGCCACCCAGCTTTCAAGCTTCAGATCTCGTTGCAGTATAGAAGAGTGCATCAAAGGGGCATTCAGTGTACTTGAGATTATGGGTATGAGCTAAACTGTAGCTTTTATAGATTAGAAGGAAGAAGGGATGACTTAGTAATAAGAAAAATATATCAGTCCTGAATATACTGTCCTGTTCTCATGCTAATATGTAACCGAGGCAAAGGCTACCTAGATGGAACATATAAGTACAGTGCATAAAGAGCTTCAGTGTCTTGTATTTCGCAAAGTAAATGGTTGAGCAGATAAGTGCATCTACAGGCATATCTGAAATCTGTGGCTTGCTACACCCAGCTGAATTGTTGTCAACACCAGTAAATAGATAATAGCTCTCAACACGTCAATAGCGTTACCACTATTGATTGTTATAGGCTTTTGAGGCTTTCACAAACCGTTCACCTCCAATGAATAACAGACGGAGGCAGTTTAGTAGCTACATTAAAGCACTATTTGCTGAAGAGGAGAGCTCAGGTAAGACATGGCGCTAGGCCTAGAAGCGTCCAAACCAGCAGCATCCAGACTAGCCTTCCGCTATTGATCAGAAAACGTGCTAGCTTTATGACTATTGAAGCACAGAACTAAACTAAAGGTCCCGATTTGTATATACACATCCTATAAGGTTTTCATGGCTCAGCTGAGCTTGTAAGCGTATGCACCGCTCAGGTCTGCGAGCTGCATGGGTTGTGGTTTGACAGCTTGAATACTTCTTTCACGAAGACAGGATAACACAAGATTGCGGGCCTTGTGTATATAAAACGGCCATTCTTCTGACATTGACATCGCAACTCAGCTCTTCTTCACCATCACTTCCTCTCAAAACAATATCGCGTAAGCAAAATCTTCTCTACTTACACATACAAGTGTCTCACCTTCAAGTATAGAAACTCCAAACAATGACTATCTTTGACGACATCGGTGATGCTGTCGGCAGCGTAGCTAAGGCTGTTGGCAGTACTGTCCTCAGCGAGGGTGACCTGTCTCCCCGTCGGATTGCCGCCGCTCTTGTCAACAAGACTCAGCAGACATTGACTTGGGTTGACTCTGGCGTCGACCACGGCACCCGAGATGGCCACGCACCAGACACAATCGCGCCTGGCGATGCTGGAACATGGAGTTTGAAGTCTGACGGGTACAAGACTGGATGTGAGGGCTGGATGAATAGGAGGGTTGGTGATGGCGGGCCTATTGTGAAGCTGGATTATAATAATCCGTATGTCGGGGCTAATTCTTACGATTGCAGCGTTGACTCAGCTAAGTACAAGGTTGAGAGGGAGGGCGGGACTGGTGATCATGCTACGGTCAGGTTTATCGTCAGCAACAAGTAGTTATGATTTCGAGGAAAGGGGCGCTTTCTATCTGTATCTAGTCCTTTCTATCAATTTGTTTCTTTTTGCTCTGAATCTTTAAAGAAACGCTTGATGCAGTTATTCTGACCAGTTGAACGTGTACTGCTGGGTGTGTGAAAGTGTCCCTATTTGGCTCCTGGTTGAGGTTGGTTGCTAGGAAAGCGAGTTGTCATAGGCTAAGAAGAAACTTTGTTAAACCACCTTGGTATCTAGATACATTATGAATTGAACCTACCCGTCATTGCCCAAATGCTCTTCAAATGATACACAAATCAACTTTGGTGATCTTTTCCCAATCGCTATACTCAAACCAACTTGCCCACCACGAAGAGGAAGCTGTCCCCTCCTTTCTTTATCTCAACATATATCAGTCTTCTCCGGTTTCGCAGCTTACTTTATCGACAGCATCAACATGACTCTTTCGGCGACTGTGTGAAGACTGTTAATTAGACGAGCGGGAGGGATACGACACTTTCCAGACATCCATTGAATATTGGAACTGCTAGAATACGCACGACTTGGGAACCTGTTTGTGAATTGAAAGTGCAATTGTAATTTTGTATTGCTGCGCCCGTCCTTGCTTTTGGGCGGCTAATAAAGACTAGATTGCCAATGAAGTTAATTGAGGCTGAATGCTCACCACCCTCCCACTCGTTGCTTATTCTCAGCTGCCAGGCCTAGCCAATGGTAGACATGATCCAGAATCCCAGCATCAACTGAGCTTAGAAAATTCATTGGCATCGATAAATACTACAAGTCGACCAGAGCTGATTGATCACAGTAAATTGGGCTGTTCAGCCAGTTTTACACATTGGGTGTACTCCTATAGTTTGAAGAGCCCGACCTTTCAAGCCCACACGCGCGTAGCCGCCAGCCTGATGGGCTATCAAGACACAATGTTTCAGTATGGTTGAAATGACACAGGGGGGTGAAATCAGGCTATGCCACCACGTCCACTTCTTGCACACCAATACAGGGCCAGAGGCTCGCATGGAACGTCACTGACATGTCCTTATTGACCCGCTAACATGCTGGGGACCCCTGAACTGAATTCAGCTGCTACGCGCCAGAGAATGCATAAAGCACTGAGTCATGTAAGGTGGCGGCGTTCTGCACAGCTTGTGCTGCGTGCCAAATGGATATGTATTTTCTACCACTGCAATTAGCAGCTGTGCACATTTGACAGCTGAAGAGCCTATATATAGTATATATGTTGAGATAAGGCAACAGAAAGCTCATGCGTCTAAATTACAAATATGGTGGCTTCGCCCATGCTTAACCTATTCGACTGTTGAACAGACTGTTCTCGCATTGTTCTCGACGCTCTTGATTTTGGTGCTGTCCTATTCACCTTTTCTTCAGAAAGCCGGTCCTTACTGCTATCGAGATAAATCTGTTATTTCGTTTCCTCATCTTATCTGCTGGTTAAGACGTGTATCATTCCGCTAATTTCAACCGATATGATGCTACCCGGAGCAGTATCCTATCTCTCCACACTCCTTATCTGCACTCCACTTGCTTTGAGTTATAGTGACAAGGCGTGTTGCAACAAAGCCCGCGATAAAAACGCCTTTGTCTCCCCTAACAATGGCAGCGCCGCTTCTATGGATAACATCGTCTGCGGACAGGTCTACAATGAGTCTTCTCCAGCCGCACCAGACGCCTACGTTACGTACAACTTCTGCAAAAGCGAATGTGGCGGCTGGGGTGTCTCCAGCGTCGAAAACGCGGACCAGTGGGCTGGGCCAATAGTCCAGTTTATTCTTCCATCCGTCATCTTCAGCATGAACATCCCTCGGCGGTTCGAATTTGTTTCATCTCAGTGGCTCGATATTTTAGTACTGAGCAATCTGCGTGGTTGGAGACGAGCCGTTTTGTCGCTGCTATTGACGTTTCCGGCACTCTTATTTGTTGCTGCGGACACCGTTATCTGGGTTATGACTATCATGTGCATGGCAGGCCCGATGATGGTTGCCGGCCTGCATGAAGCACTCCTCGACTTCAAGATATTGGAGGCATTAAAGAGAAGGAATTACATTCCTGATCCGCCGAGGGTGTCTGAAGAAATTCCTCTGAATCCTGTGGGCGACAGCGTGATTGCAAACAACGTGGCTGGTGAAATTGAGCCCCATAACCATGGTGAAGACTTCGATGGGTTAAGGGAGAAGGTAGAGCTGCTGGTGATCGTCCTTTCTGGCAACCTTCGACTAAAGGCCTACGGACCATGGCCCGACAACCTTGTGTTGATTTCCGAGACGCTACTGGCTACACGAAGACGTCACTTTGACGCCATGAGATCGCTTCCTACCCAGACACCTTCACACTTACCGTCATCACACGGAACATCCATACTACCCAACACTGAGGCGAACCAGAACTTTCCCAGCTTATCCGAGCAGCTCAAGAGGCTCATGACAGCACAGTCTGCTTTCGGCGCCATCGTCGGTGCAGCGGTCGTCTTCTACCTCGGAGCCTTTATCTACACTATCCTGGATCTACTAGGCGACAAGAGTAACCAGGATGCCGCCATCTCTCTAGCCTTTGGTGTCGAATGGATGATCATCGTGCATGTCGCAATCGTCAACGGGTTCCTTCTTGCTAGCAATAACCCCAGTCCGGTTACCATGCTCATCGGGCGACCGCCTTCGACTCGCAAGCCTCTCAAGATTTTCCCTCCCATCTACGACGGTATACTCCAGCCCGTATTCATGTGGCAGCGGGGGGTTAATAAGATGGAATGGCTCGAGAAGTCCAGAGCGTGGCGGCGTGGCGATCAGAGATTCATGAATGACGTCCGAATCAAGAACCGGGATTATCTGGGCTGGATCGCAATCCCCACCATCATTCTAATTTCCCTACCGCCGGCGGCAGGGGCCGTGGTAGCATGGCAGACTCCCCCACGGGGCTGGGGCTGTCGGTCACTCAGCTTTGTCACGTATGCAGGCTTCCAGATGGTGCTTACTCCGTTGTACTTCCTCATCACAAGGGAGACGAAACGGAAGACAACACTACAGCGCGTCATCTACTGGCTCTTGGTTATAGTGTTCAGCGCCACAGCTTTGTTAGCTCTCTTCACTAGCATCGCCACGACTCTCATGCAGATCATTGGGGTCTTTCGGAACTGTTTCTGTTACGTCAACAGCGGGATGTGGCTCAATCTGAACAACGCTATTGTCAATGTGGCTTCTGACACGAAGAACCGGAGAAATTCGAGCGATGGGTGGATTGTTATGGGCGGAGTTGCCACTGCTTTCATGGCGGTGTGCTCTTTTTTCGGATGGTGGTTTCAGATGAACATCCGGGTCAGTTTTGAGGATGCGATCAAGGATATCGATGACTTGTTCTGAATCGAGGGTACGGTAAGAATGGCCATTGACTGGCTGTATATGGCATCTCTAATATTACGCGATTCCAGTGTAGGTTTCGGATGGAGAGTGGAATAAAATTGGTATGCTTGAAAGATGATGGATTTTAGATTGACAGAGCTCCTATAAATCGGAAGCTGTGCTTCTTAGAATAGAACCTGAATTGTTTACTACAAATTACGTAAAACCTTGGAAGCTCCTTTTATTTGTTTATAGACAAAAAGGCATAGTAATGTTGGTTTCAATTGGCGGCAGGATATAAACCACCACAGCTGTAAGGGACTTTTTAGTCCATCGTAAACAATATAGAACTTGTTGACACACAATTTTACTAGTTACCAATCGCTATCGACCTTAGACCTTGTGATTTGGATACAAAGCACAAACTTTCGCTAAACCCCTCGCGCATCTCATCAGAAGTCACTTCCTTACATCTTGTAGGTTCCCATTTGTCGAGGGCTGACCTTATTATGGAACATGTGATCAATCTCATCGTATCGTCGCCCCTTGAGCTCTGGAACATAAACCCAACTCCAAATGAAGCCAATCAAGCCCAGACCACCAAAGATGAAGCCAACCTTGCCTTTGAGATTGCCCTCATCAGGGTTGACCATGTACGGAATGGCAAAGTTCATAGCGATACCCATTACAGATTGTGTAGCAGTGGCAAGGGCCATCGTCTTGGCTTTGAGATTCAAGGAGGCTGTCTCACCAAGAACAGCGAAAGCCATAGCTCCGACGGTGGCGAAGTAGACGTACGCGTAAATGACTGTGCATGCTGCCTGCACCCACTTGGCAGCTGCTGTAGGCACAACATCCATGATGCCGATCAGGAATAGGAGGACTGTTAGAGCTCCCATGCCGGAGAGGAAGATCTTGCGGCGACCGAAGGAGTTGACGACGAACCAACTGCAGATGTTGCCGAGAACACCACATGCTGTGACGCCGACACCGAGATCGAAGCTGCGAGATGTCTCGAGGCCAGCGAGTTGGAAGAAGTAGGTTGAGTATCCAAGGACAAAGATGATGCCGACAAAGTGTTGGCAGACAAAGACGCCCATGCTGATCATCGTTCGAATGAGATCAGTTCCCTTGAAGCACTGGATCCATGATGCTTCCTCAGCAGAAGCAGCTTGTTCCTCTGCGATGGTCTCCTTGATAGTAGCCAGCTTGGCGTCAATGTCGACACCAGTGCCGTAAAGCTGAATCAGTGACTTCTTCGCCTCGTCAATCTTACCCTTTCGAACAAGATACCATGGAGTTTCAGGAGCGAAAGGCAGACCAACAGCAAGGATAACAATAAAGACACCCTGCGTAGCCAGCGCACCCCTCCAAGCCCAATGATCCGTCCTCTCACCAAACGCCTTAATCACACCATTCGACACCAACTGCCCGATGGCAATTCCAAGGTTGACGCCCGCCGTAGCAATACCGCGAAACACAACCGGCGAGATCTCAGACGTCGCCAACGGTGCAAGCGTCAGGAAGAAGCCAAGTCCAAAACCCATGAGGAGCTTGGACATGAGGAAAGCGACTCTGGTGTTGGACATGCACTCTCCGATCGTACCGCCCGTTGAGAAGAGGAGGGCGATGGCGAGAGAGTTCTTTCGGCCGACGTAGTCACAGATCCAGGAGCACAAGAAGCCGCCAAAGAAACCACCAACGGAGGTGATGCAGTTGAAGGCAGTTTGCCAATCCGCGGGGAGGATAGCTTCGCCGTTCTCGACGTATCTAGGGCCGGATTAGTGATGGCGAGATAAAGGAGGATCGGATGAAGGGCGTACCCAAAGTCGCGTCGGAAGGCGGCGACGGAGATCATGGCGCCGTTGATCTGAGCATCAAAGCCCCTATAGTTAAGAGTTAGTGACTGCAAGCCAGGAGATAGGATGGACGTTTGACTCACCAGCCTACAGCTGCGATTGCCCAGTAGAAGCACCACCAAACAACAGCGGGATGTTGTTTAAAGCATTGCTTGAGCGTCAACTCATGCTCAGCCTGACGATCTGTCTCGACAACATAGCTCTTGGCATCAATGAACTCGGTACCCGACACCTTGGCCTGGAGTTCAAGATCTGCTTTGGCGGTAGTATTCGACGTCTCCATGATAGATGGTAACTAAACAGTCAATAAGAATAAAGTGGAAACTGATGATGTATGCTGGTGATAACTGATAAAGATGCGGGTCAACTGCCGAGTCTTATATACAGCTGCATAGCCAAGTCATGAGGGTAGCATCATCAATAGTTTCCGGTTAAAGACATGCCATACTCGAATTGGTTGTCGAGCGTGACATGGCATGACAAGAAAAGAAGCACGAAAATCATGCGCAGAAAAAAAGGAATTGGCTTTAGCTAACACGGTCTAGACCAGTCTGGGGGTTTGTGGGGAGACCACGAAAATCTGGGGATGCTGAGCTTACCCCAGTTTGGCTGATACGAGCGACATTCCCCGACGAGAGCCCACTTTCCGGCGAAGGAGTATAAGGAGCGATATTCCCCGACGTGACAATCCACATTCTGTTCCTCTCCTCCTCCACGTTCATCATGTCCCCGCAAACATCAGAAATGTCAGCTGAAGCGGATCGTCGGCCGGGGAAGAGACCTGCGCCAAGAGGAACAGCGTTTTATCCCCGCAAACGAGCTAATACAGCTTGTCAGGTCTGCAGAGCTAGGAAGACAAAGTGCGATAACCAGAAGCCGGCTTGTTCTTACTGCGTCAGTGTGGGAGCGACGTGTATCCAGTCTCCGGTTGATCTATCGGCGTTTGACCCTGCGAGTCTCAAGATTTTGGAGAGGCTGGATGAATTGGAGAAGTTGATTCGCGAGCCAAAGCCTGACACTACCAATCAAGATGTTGCCCAGCATGAGACAGAGCTGCTGCCCGAAGAGTCACCTTCGCAGTTATCCCCAGAGAGTATAGGCGACATCCCCCTACGAAGCATCCTCCCCGAGAAGATGGAAAGCCTCCTCCTCTGGTCCGTCCTCTCCCGCGACATGTCATCCCACACAACCCTGCACCCCGATCCCCCACAACCATCCCCATCCTATTCCCCCGGGTGCACATCCCTAGCCGACATAGCAGACCTCGATACCCAAGGCGTAAAAGCCCTCCTCGACAATTTCTTCGATCACGTGCACTGCAAGAACCCCATCCTCGAAGAAGCCGCCGCTAGAAAAGTGGTCCTCAACGTAGTCATCGACGGGATCGATTGGTCGCCTGGATCATGCCTAACACTGATTATCTGCGCGCTGGGAAAGATTGCAACGCCGTTGGATGCGAGCTTTCATCTGAGGGCTGATTCAACGGCTTATTTGGAGGCTCAAGCGCTGTTTCAGGCGGCGCAGAAGAGAATTGGCACGCTGATGGCGAGATCGGATATCATTGGGGCGCAGTGCTTCTTCCTGTCGGGTGTGTTTTTGATGAGTACGTTTAGACCGTTTGAGGCGTGGCGGTATTTCTCGCAGGCGTTGGGGATGTGTCAGACGTTTCCGTTCCTGCAGAGGGCTCAGTCGCTTAGTGCAATGGATGGGGAAGATCTAGCGAGACCGGAATTGGGCGAGACGCAGCAAGAGGCTGTGTATTGGTCTGCCTGGAAGTCTGAGAGAGAATTACGAGCAGAGCTATCAATGCCAGACTTTAGCATGCCGTATGCTTCTTCAAGCGTCATCTACCCACCATTCTTCCCAACCCCTCCTCACCCCCTCGAGTCCACCAAGACCACAGCATCAAGTCGCCAACACACAGCATGGCTATTCTACCTATCGGAAATATCCCTACGACGTCTCGCCAGCAGAACATGCAACGATATCCTCGAGCTCCACCGCGCATCAAGTTCCAACCTCGACTTCCTGAAACAACTCTCCCTTCTTATACCTGCCTACGAAACCCAAGCCAACGAATGGGCCGAGAGTCTCCCGCCCGAACTCTCCATCGCTTCAGCACCCATTAACGACAATGTATGCTGCTTCGTCCTCCGCGGACACTTGGTAAATTTCTTCGAACGCCTTCACTGGCCGTTTGTCATGGCACATCTCGCTGCTCTGGAACGAGGCGTAACGACACCTATACCCGGTCGCCAGTTTGTAGAAAAGGGCTTGGAGTATCATGTTCTCAATGTCCAAGTCAACGAAGCAGGGTTCCTCCATCGTCATCACGGGACGTGGTTCATGATCAGGGCTCTAGTCCGTTCCGCGACGGTGTTGATTGCCGCGCGGCTCTTGGGTTCGGGAATGCCTGTGGGGTGGAGAGATGCGTGTGAGAGGGTTTTGCAGGTTGTGAGGGCTTGGGAAGATGATGTCCCGGGATTGTCGAACCATCGGAATTTCTTGGAGGAGGTCTTGCATGGGCTTCGTTCTAATTGATGTTTAACATATGATGTACACTAATAAATTGGTTAAGGCGTTCTTCCCCGTGTTTGGCGCGTAATGGGTATGGGGATCCTGGGGGAATGGTTCGTGGTGGTGTCGTGGCGGATCCTATCGGGGAGTGTCGCTCATAAGAAAATACCCCACTTTGATGGGATGGACTATTTAGGTGAAGGCTGTAATGACTTTCGGAAACCGGCAGACTTCACAGAGCATCATTCGCATTAGAAACTTCGTCTTCTATTCGCTTCATACTTCTGATCCTCCCTTCTTCACATCACTACCTCACCAGACACTCTCTACCATGGTCGCAACAGCAGACAACTCCGGCGCCTTCGAAGCCCTCCCCAAAACCACGCCTCAAAAACCATCAACATGTAAAATGCTTCATACTGAGGGCAGTCGCATCGTCGACCCCTCCGGCAACACCGTCATCCTCAAGGGTGCTGCCATCGGCGGCATGCTCAACATGGAGAACTTCATCACCGGCTACGCAGGCCACGAACACCAACACAGACAACAAATGGCGGAAGTCATGGGTGAAGAAACAGCAAACTTCTTCTTTGACAGACTTTTATACCATTTCTTCACAGACTCTGATGCCGCTTACTTTGCGTCGCTCGGTCTGAACTGTATCCGCATCCCATTCAATTATCGTCATTTCATCGATGATATGGATCCCGATAATCTTAAGAAATCTGGGTTTGAGTGGCTAGATCGCTGTGTGGATATTTGTGGGAGACATAACCTCTACGCTGTCCTTGATCTACATGCCGTTCCAGGTGGTCAGAATCAAGACTGGCATAGTGATTCTGGACTTTCACGGGCAGCGTTCTGGGACTTTAAGGACCATCAAGACAGAGCTATCCAACTATGGAAAGCCATCGCGGCTCACTACAAGGGCAACCCTGTCATCGCAGGGTACAACCTCCTCAACGAACCCGCCGACGAAACCAAGAACTCATCCGGCCACTACGGCGCCAAACTCGTAAAATGGTACGAACGCACGGAGAAAGAAGTACGCGCCATTGACCCCGATCACATGATCTTCATCGACGGAAACACCTACGCAATGGACTTCCGCGCCTTTCCCGAAAACCCTCTTCCTAACGCTGTGTACGCCTGTCATGACTACAGCTTCTACGGGTTTCCGCTTGGAGAGCAGTACGAAGGTACGGATGAGCAGAATGCTAAGCTGAGGAAGAGCTTTGAGCGAAAGGTGCAGTTCATGAGGGAGAAGAACGTGCCGATTTGGAATGGAGAGTTTGGTCCTGTTTATCAGAATGAGCATAAGGAGGGTGATGAAGCTATCAAGACCAATGCCAAGCGCTTTGATCTGCTGCAGGAGCAATTGGCTATTTACAGAGAAACAGACGTTAGCTGGTCTATCTGGCTGTACAAAGATGTCGGTTATCAAGGCATGGTCTACGTCGATCCCGAGTCTCCCTACATGCGTCTCATCGCGCCCTTCATCGCCAAGAAACAACGTCTGGGCCTTGATTTCTGGGGTGTTGTGAACAAAGACGGCGTTAAACACCTCTACGAGCCATTTATTCAAGGTTTGAAAGAGGAGGTGCTGGAGAAGTACAGAGACACAAAGTATCCAAAGATTTGGACTTTTGAACGACAGTTTGAGCGGGTTATTAGGGAGTGTTTGATGAGCGAGTATGTGGGATGGGAGCTGGCGGAGCTATTTAGGGATAAGTGTAAGAAGGAGTTGGAGGAGCTTGCGAGTAGCTTTTCGTTTGAGAAGTGTGTTAAGAGGGAGACGCTTGTGGGGATCTTGAGTCATGATTCGATGATCTCGGCTGGGAAGAAGTAGAACATTCGAGTACGGAAATAATATTTTGGCGTTTTGTTGGTAGGACAAAGTGAACAGGTTCATATCTCATCGAATATAAACTGCCTGCTCTTTTAATAACATTCCATGACATCACGCATCTAAGCCCCTCGATCAATAGCATCAACCCCACCAGCAAAATCCTTACAGCTCAACACAAAGCCCCATCCTCCTTCGCAGTTATACTCAGTACACTTCGTGGCAAAGTCAGGACTTGTCGTTGCACAAGCGTCACTGAGCATAAGACAATCCCAACCTTTGGTGTAAGCGTCCCGAATAGTCCCAGCAACGCACTGATCCGTGTTCTCCCCCGCAAACAGCAAGGTTCTGATACCTCGCTTACGCAGTGCGTCTTCGATGCCAGTTCCTCCCCAGAAACCAGAAAGTCGATTCTTGTTGATGTGCATGTCTTGAGGTTCTGCGATGGCCTTCAGACTAGGGTGAAACCCGGTGTTCCACTGGTCTTGCATCATGACTCGGCCTGCCTCGATGAGCGTCCCGTCTTCACACTTGACTTGTCCAATCTCAGCGCCGATACTTCCCAGGAATGTGGGTTTGACAAAGTTCTTATCGAGAGGAAAGTCGAATCCTCTTGCGATGCTCGGGGGCATGTCATCTAAGTCACTGTCCTTAACGCCCCAGCCAAGCCACACAACCGGTATACCCGCCTTGCGACACACTGGAATGACGTGCTTGACGAGCTTGTTGACAATCTGCAGACCAGGACTTTTGGGAGGACGACTGAGAAGAGGAGACAGGAAATAGTTCTGCATGTCGATGACCACGAGAGCTGCTTTTGCAGGGTCAATGGTGGCTTTCTCAGCGCGCGTGTTGAGAGTGATTCGGGGGTAGATCGGCGGTGAATCTGGAGTTGGGGGATGTGTGAGGTCGAAGCCATCTTTTTTGGTCCAGAGCCAGAAGTTGTTTTTGCCACCGACAATCTTGACTTTCATGATGATAGTGGAGTGTGTGATGAGAAAGATTGGTAATGGAAGAAAGGAGAATAGATGGGGTGCTTGCAAGAAATACAACGTCCAGCATGAATACTGGAAGGATAAGTGCAGTGCTTGCGCAAAGAAGAAGTAACTCAAGGTAACTCAGCAGGAGCTTGGTTACGAAAGGAGTTAGACCTCAATGTGATCGATCCTTAAAATCTCTTGTCCCGGGTATCGAAAGGTCAACTATCAAGTAAAGGTTAACTCGAGGTAGCGTCAAGTAAGATATCATTTGCTGATGCTTGCAGAAAATACATAGCGAAATGCATTTCCGGTCTCCCGTAAAGTATGTCAGAGTACGGGCGTCCTAAGTCATATTCTCACATGATCAGAGAGCAGTTCACAAAGTATGCCACCTCCATAAACTGACAGCATAGAGACTTGCGCGTGCACATTCACCGATGTGCGATACTATGCCGAGTATATAAATTCTCGCCCTCAGCCTATAATGGCCAAACCTTTCTTCACAACAACCCAAAAATAAATCGAGAAGCACACCGCAGACATCTACCATGTGTATCGAAGAAGTCAACAACTATGAATGCCCCACGTGCGGCAGAGATCACAGAACTAACAGAAATTACAAAATGTGCAGTACAGGCCGCAGGAAGAACAAATGGGGCGCCTGTGGGAAGTCGACCGTGGAGAGACATAATCATAAGGAGACTTGCCCTGCTTGTATTGCGAAGGCGAAGAAGTGAAGTAAGGCACTGTTGAGCTTGCCAAAGGAGAGGATATTGAATGGTCATTAATTGACAAATAAAACTTTTCTATATATGCAATGTGATTAGTTTGTACGTGAAGTATCTATATGGCAAGCACGCAGCTGGCATACAGACGTGATCCCAGCAGCGACCGAGACGCCTGATCCGCAGTCTCTGTTTCGTGTATGTTCCATCTGGCGTGGATCCCTTCGGTCGTCTGTAAAATCTTCCGATTGACAGACGGGGTGACAGAGCCCCCTCACACTATTGCTGTCTTCTCTCCTCGTCAAGCAGTGGTCTTGGTTCAGCAGGGGCTTTCTTCTGTAGGCTGACCCAGATAGCTGAACCAATGATTAGAGCACTGCCAATGAAACTGGTGATTGGAGGCGTAGTTCCCCAAACGATTCGCTCGATGATCAGCGCAAAGACCATCTGAACGTACTGTAATTGGTTAGGAGTTGTCACGATTATCTTGACGGGCAGGACTTACGATTAGGTTTGTGGCTCGACCAGCCTTTTCCCGCTGAAGGCCCTCAGTGAGGAGGAGCTGGAGCAAAAAGCCAGAGATGCCGATTGACAGAAGTAAACACCTAGTCATATGAGCTGTAGACCAAGATTAAGGATGAAATTACATACCATTCAGCGATAGTCTTGGGGATCTCGAATTGAAGATCAGGGTGAATCATGATGATGAGGAACGAGCTAACAGTCGCTAGTACAGCGAAGTAATTGACACTGACAAGCGAATGGGCCCGCTTGCCGATCACGCGAATAGTCGCATACGCCGTGGCTGCTGCAAAGGAACCGAAGATGGCACACAAGATAGCGATGGTACGTTCTTGTGGTGTAGCCTTTACCGGTGGCAAGATACCACCATCTGCAGCGAAACCCGAGTCCACAGCGCGAGACTCCAACTCTGATAATGTTCGCCAGCTTTCGGGGAAGAGGAAAGCTGGGCGAGCGACAAAGAGAACACCTGCAAAGGCGATGAATCCTGCGGTTGCTTCTTTGACAGTGAATGGCTCCTAGATACAAGTCAGTTGAAGCCATCGTCAACGGTCAAGGCTGGACTTACACGTAGAGCAACCCATGCAATAAACGCAGTAAGAGTCGGGACAAGGAACGTAATAACCGTCGCATCAGAAATATCAAGATACGACAGCGAATCTACACCAACCCATTAGCAAGATCCATACTCACCAATCCTCCATATGTTCTTACAGTAAAGTCCAAAAAGCCCAGCTGATCCTGCAAACCCTCTCAGCACCAACAAACCCCTAACCTCCTTCGGCCCCAGCGGAAAATGCGGTACGTTTTTGGACCACATGTACACAGAGCCAATCAGCGCTGTAGCCAGCATTCTGACAAAAATGATCTGCAGAGCGTGAAACTTTGTTTCAAACCCCGTTTCGAGAAGCCGTGTTGTCATGGACATCTGAGTTTATTAGTGTGAGCGTTTCATCGGAGTGAGTGGCGTGCTTACTATTGAAGCAAAGAGTTGGGCGACTAGGACGTAGAATAGACCTATGTTTCGGGAGTAAAAGTCTTGAAACTTTGAGAAAATTGTTGAGTCGGAATCTGAGCTTGTTTCGGAGGATGTATCTGAGGAGTCTGAGGTATTGATGGCTGGGGCTAGTAGAGATGAAGCCTCTGACTCTCCATGTTGATTGGCCTGCGTCTTGTTCTGAGAGTTAGACATGTTGAAGTTCTCGCTGCGAATATAGATAATTCTACGGCCAGCGCAGTTAATAGTCCCCTGTAATCAAGTCGGGTTAAATTCACAGCCCGTGTGACAGAAACATAACGAAGAGAACTGAAGGATTTTTCTCCATTTGGTCTCGTGAGCGAGTGGCGCTGAGCCAACTAAATACTCAGCTGAGATTGGACAGTAACGGTCCCACGAAAGGGGGGTTTCCACCAATGGCGGCTGTTGTCGCTACGTGAAACTCGGGTCATTAATTCTTCCGTTGTCTTGGCCATCCTTAATCTTGGTCGTGAGAACTTCAATCTGTCTGATAACTATTAAGAGAATATATCATTCTTGATTTTGAGTTACAATTGCAAGTCTTATATTTAATAGTTCTTGATATCAATCAACGCTTTGGCAACCCTCATCAAGCCTGATTAATTAGCAGATGCTAAAATCCTGCCTACCCTTCACGACAAATCTCAAATCTAGTTTCGTCTTTAATAAGTTAACCTTGGAGGGTCGTGTTGATAGGTATTGCATTTTATTAATGCTAGGAAAACTTGAATTCTTTTTACTCTTTTGTATTGAACTTGGTAGTGCATGTGTCACGCCATTACTACGTCAACGCGTGCAGAACTTTGGTGAAAACTACATAAGCTAACATTATCAATTGACCACAGCCTAAACTAAACAATTATCATCAACATAGCAATTCCAGCAAAACTCATTATCAGGGACAAAGAAGCCCTCTCAATAGGACCACTGTTACCATTCGAGCCCCCACTTCCAGCAGTAGCTGTCACTGTAGTAGTACTCTCCCCAGTTCCAGCCGGAACATCTGTCGGCTGATCTTGCGCCGACGCACCCTCCTCGGAACTCGTAGTCTCAGCTGGCGTAAATGACAAAACGCATTCAGCATCGAGAGCAAGAGTATCGCCGACATCGTTGGTGACTTCCATCTCAGGACACGAGAAAGTCCCGTCTTCGCCTTGCACCGTGACGGTCTTTGTGCCCGTTTCCGTCTCGGTCTCGGTCTCCCATTCGGTTGTTGTATAAATGGTATAGGGTGTGCAGGAAAGCTGTCTGGCCATGGGCTTATGGACCTGGGCGGGTGCTGTTGCGGCATCGCGACGAAGACGAGCTGCGCTGTCGTCTGTGGTGGTAGCTTCGGGGGGTTCGTAGTGCAGAGTGCATCCCTCATCGAGCTCAAGTGTCGCACCCTCGTCGTTTGTAGCCGTCATGGGAACGCAGGTAAACTCAGGGGCGTTTCCAGTATCAGGCTCGATGTCAGTCGTAACCCGCACAGTCTTCATCTTCGTTGTTGTAACTGTGTCGGTCGACTTGATCGTCGAAGTGGCAGCAGGACAGGGCTTGCAATACCCATCAGAGCCACAGTAGCCAATTGACTTGCAGCACTCTTTTTCACAGCATGTAGTACCCTTCAAGCACGAGCCATTCTTGCAACACCTTTCTGTCGAGGGATTGGCGCAGAAGCCAGTTGAACAGCAGTCACTGGACTTTGGGCAGGGCCACACAGTCCCAGGTCCTGTACAACAAGTTGTTGTTCGTGGGTTATAGCACTTGCTGTTTCCGCAGCGCTTCTGACCTGACGGACAACATCCACCGCCTGGCATGCAGTCATAGCCCTTGGGACAATTCCTGCCGATGCCGCCGCAGCATACTGAGGTGTCAGGGTTATAACACCCAGAGGAGCCACATTTCGCCTCGCCTCTGCTACAGCATCCCCCATTGACGCAGGTCTGACTCTTTAGACATGCTGTACCACTGCTGCAGCAGATTTGAGAGGATGGATCGTAGCAGCGGCCTGAGCCGCATTCTTTGGCGTTGCCGCGACAGCAGCCGGTGGAGATACAGGTGCTGCCTGAAGGACAGCATCCAAGGCCGCTGGAGCATGGGTCTGAGATCATGTCAGCGACCGGGTGTTACAAAGTCTGGGGGGGTCATCATACAGTAGCCAGCGTCGGCACATTGTTGTTGCCTGGGTTGTAAGCCAAAGGCTTGTGGTTCTGCGATTCCTCCGATCCACTCTGTAAAGTCTGAGAGAGAGTCGGGAAGTACGATGTCTTTCAGTTTGGCGTCGGCCAGTGATGCCATGTTAGGCAGCTCATCTAACTGGAATTTGTCGTGGAAGAGCTGATGACCACTGGCCGCACCTCTACCTACCCAGAGGGCAAGGGGCGCAATCCGATAGAACAGCATGATAACCAGAGTCTGATTCAAACTTGGGGAAAAGAACAAACGTTAGCCAAGCCTGAAAGCCCCTCCCGACAGCAAGGCTGGCCCGTGGCGCTCAGCAGTCATTTATAACTCGCCGCCAACGCATTACCCCTCTTCTAATGTCTCCTCGTGGCGCGATGATCGAGGATCTCCCCTGGGCGTCAACCTTGCCAAGAGCAATCAGGCTGAGAAATAAAGAGAGTGCAGCCTGTATCTTGCTCCTCTGCGCAATGCTATACCGAAAGTGAACAGAGGCCGGGGTGGACACTTAACCTTATGTGACTGGAATGTCCGGGCGTGCATTAGTCGTTGTAAATAGCGCTTTGTGGCGTCCACAGCCTGCAGCTCGATGATGATCAGGCAGAATATCCATCGTGTCACCAAGCCCAGGCTGCGTCCTGTTATTTTAGGAACCCTTGCTACTGAACCTTCATATTATGTCTATTTAGGTTTTTTATCAATGAGAAGAAGTCTGGGATTTCGCTTTGCATTCTTGAGGCAATTTCCTGATTGTTTGATGATCGCTGACGCTGATCCTCAGCCGCACGATGCACGACCCCCAACAGGTAAAGTCGCTAACAGGGGACTGCACCAGCGTTGAAGCTTTAGGTTATAGTGCTTACGCCCGATTACAGGTATCGGTCGGATTAACGGTCCGCAGGGTCCAATTCTTACAACAGTACCGCGTGATTGACTTGATTTGCACTAGGCTGGCAATCAGAGAATGAATTTTCCACCTGTAAAACAACGAAATGCTAAATGTGCATTAGAAAATGGTGGGAGTTAGTTGTCGATGCTGCATCAGGGCATTTTCGGATATCGGTGATGCGAGCTGGGGTAAGAAACTTGGCACAGGACCCTGGCCGTTGGAAGTGATGTGTCACAGGCACCAGTGACATGTTTCGCTACGTGCAGGGTAATCTTGTCGATCGAGAGGCAGGGGACCGAGAAATCGCGCAATGGATTCCGCATCTGGCCTCTGAGGCAAGACAGCATATCTGAGCCAATGAAAGAGATGCTGACTATCTCTTCTTTATTGTTCGACGCCCTTGGGTAAACAATGGTGGCACGGGGTTATCACGCAGACAGCTCATATGCTATGTAATTCTACTGTCCCTCGACATTTGTCTCGAAGAGTGTCAGCGCGTCCAGTGCCGCCATGGTGTATTGCACCAACTATGCATATAAAAGTTTCTTCCGAAGATGTATTTGCGTCTAATGACAAGTAAGGATTTAGCTGCCGGTAGCGGCGGCGGCATTTGTGGAGGCGTCGGAGCCAACGTCAAGCCATAAGCTTACCGGGAGGTCTTAGCTGATAGCAGGTAGGCCATATATGAGCACCAGATATACAGTTATAGTATTGGACATGAGGCTACGCTCAGAGCACTACAAGTAACCCTATATACAGCGCTTGACATCATATCAGTTGGCAGCACTCCAATTTTGGTAGGATCGCCAAATTTACCAGCAATTCAGTAGCCTTAAGAATTGATTGATACTTAAAGCTTATGACGCCTCGGCGAGACATAACAAGCCACCACACTGAAACAGCCTTAGGAATGCGAAGGAATTATCTTTGGTCGCTGGGGAGTCTAGAGGACGAGTAACATTATTGTGATCGACGTCTTGTTCCTGGGAAAGACTTTTCACCAGTGGATAGAATGTATCTCTCCCCAAGAAAGCTGTCCACTCTCAGCCACCGTCTCCCGATACTTGTGAGGACAAGGAATTGGTGAACATGCAGTATCAGTTATTAACTGGTATTGTCCAGTATATTCGCTTAATATATCGTTGAGACGTTATAAGCTTCAACTATTAATCAAGAGATCAATGTACTATCGATTGAGTAGACAGTAGTAACTCCAATACTGAAATTGTCTCAACTGATTACCAAGAATGTGAAGACGCTGAAAGTAAATGAAGCTAGATGGCGGTTGTGTAGAAGAGCATTGCTCCTGCTGAGATAAGACAACAAGGGCCGGACAAGGGAAGAATTAGAGATAAGAGTGCATCGTCGTTGGTGAAATCAGGTCCATACACTCTCTAGGTCAATGAACTGCTCGTATTTTTAATGCTGCTAGAAGCTTAAGTGTTGTCGCGCGTTCGCTTGTTCTACCAAGAGGTTATCGCCACTATTCTATCTATACATGCACCTAAACCCCGTGACAGCCAGCTAAAAGCGACGTGAACTTTGCCAACCAATAGTAAAACTCAAATTCCTCACACGCTCGGCTATTGACAGTCTTTATCTCGTATTGTTGAGCGGGGAATCGTATCACCCGTAGATCGCCCCCCGGAAGTGGTCGGTTCATCGGCAACGCCAGCTAAAACAAAGTCGGCTGGGATAAACGTGGGCAGATCTATTTCAGCATGATTATGATGTCGGATACGAGGCTTGGCAGAGCCTATTGCTTCTTTGGGACTGCGCTTGATCAATCTGGGGTTGGACGTGGGTTCTTTTTTTCCGCGCTAGAACATTTATGATATCACTTGCTCATGACATGTTGAGCACCAAAACTCTAATTATACGAGAGGTTGGGCAGCGGATTAATGGAGGTTCGGGTTGAAGATGGACGAGATGGGGATATAAAATGTGACTGAATCTTCAGACAGATCAATTCCATCATCCTCATCATCATCTACACTTGCATCCCTACATCTCAGTCAAATACTCAACTCTTTTATCCTCGCAAGCTCTTTAAGCCCCACCAGTCCCGATCATCAAGAGCTCAACATGAACAAGTTCATCATCGCCCTGACCGTGGCTTCTGCAGTCTCTGCTGCCCCTCTATACAGCAGTGATGATTGCCAGGATGCCTACAAGAAGTGCGTCGCCGCTGGAACCCCAGAGGTTGCATGCTCATGCACTCTAACTGCCTGCGTCGGCGAAGATAGCGCTCGCATCCGCGAGTGGTGCTCTTCAGCCACTGCATCGCTTGCTGAGCCAACCAAGACCGAGATTCCCGGCGGATGCAATCCTGCCCATCCCGGCTCATGCCCATCATCGTACTTTACCAAGTACACTGCACCGGCTGAGACATTCACCTCGATCCCCGGTATTCCCGGTGGCTGTAACCCTGCTCATCCTGGTTCCTGCCCTTCTTCATACTTCACCAAGACCTATACTGCTCCGGCTCAGACCTTCACCTCCATTTCTGGTATTCCTGGAGGCTGCAATCCTGCTCACCCCGGATCTTGCCCATCAAGCTATTTCACCTACCCCATCGCTTCCAAGACTTCAGTCCTACCTGTTCCCGTTCCCGCTCCTACCGAAGACTGCTCTGAGGGCGCCAAGCCTACGGATACTGGCTCTGAGGGTTCCGGTTCCGAGGGTACTACTTATCCCGAACCTAAGCCTGTTGAAGGCGAGACCTGGACTATCAAAGATCTCACTCGCTACTGTGGGGAGGGCAATGAAGGCTGCGACTACAACTTTGAGATCGTTGCCGACGGAAAGACTGAGCGCTGCACTGTTATCCGCATGCCCGGTAAAGACGCTGCCACCGAGACCTGGTCCAACGAGCCCTGCACCGATGGCTCTGAGTTTACGGTCTCTTGGGGCTATGTCACAGAACCAGCCCCTGCCTTTGCTGTTGTTTCCGTTGTCAAGGGCAAGGATATTGCCTGGTTTGGTGTTTCTAATGTCAACGGCCAGGAGGCCACTGCTTCTAACCCCTTTGGCTCTGGAGAGTTCGGCGATCTAGGTCCCGAGCAGGTTTACACTTACTAGAGGATTTTACGCATCAGGATGAGGAAAGATAGATACGACATACGGTTCATGATTTGAATGATATGATACACCCGCTCATTAAGTAATTTTAGAATTAATATATAGACTTCATTCTTTTAAATAGTTGAATCATCAACACAATAGATATATCTCAATGTTTACCCACTTGCATCTTTCATCTTCCAGTCGAAGCTTGAGCTTGGTGATCCACTAACGAAGTCCAGCGCCGTAGGTCAATGTAACACCAGACACTATTCTGATACTTCTACTTTTAAGCAATCAAGCGCTCACCTCGGTGGTTTCTCCTATCACCTCTCCTTGTTCCTCGAGTACAACAAATGGATAAACTGTGACATAGTCGCAACGCCATAGTACAGCGCGCCGATCTGGCTCTCCCATGTCCCGCATAACGTATTTGGGTTTCCAAAGGTCAAAGCGTCAGAAGACTTACCCCAAAACCCCCTCGAATAACATTTCCAAATAGGAATGGATTTTATGCATATAGTTATACAGATATAGGACTCTCGGCATTTGAAGACCGGCAGTTATCAAGAAAGCGGGGAGAGTTTTAACTTGCATGTCGTACTAAGACAGTAGGATACGACTCTGTGAGCTCACTAGCCAACCATCTTCCAAGTACTTGCGTTTAGGCTCATTCGGAAGTACAAGCGGTCGCTCGGACATACTATTACCTATCTCTTTGTCAAACTTGTAATTGGATGAGAAAGGAAAGCTATTGGTTCGTTGTTGCGTAGGTTTGCCCGCTTGATGTTGCATGGCATGGATGTTGGATATTCACAACTGAGCATAACCTAGTAACTCTAGAAAGTAATGCGAATATTTAAACCTCGAACCATCCTTTATCAAGTTTCCGTTAGGTTCAGTTCTCCAGAAGCATTCCAGGCCTTGTTTCCAGGTGCTGTTTCTCGTAACTATCACGCAAGTCAACTGAAAGCCAATTCTAAACAATCCAGCCTTGTAGAATGCAGCCCAACTATCAAGTCGCTCCCGATGTACGCCTTTTGTAGTTGAAATAACCATTCAGCTCAACTAACTCTATGTAGGGGACGCGAATGTGGCTTCTCCATATCGGCAATCTCGTGGCCGATGAAGGCGTTTTCCTCCCCTTTGTAAGTCCTCCATTCCCAATCTCACGACATCGCCAGTTGACATGAACAGGGAAATGTATGTACCGCCAGCCATCCAATCTCAGAGAACAAAAGACGACATCTAGTCATGATCTCTGTTCTTATCGAACATCCTGAAGATGGCCTCTTCCTTTACGAAACAGGCGCAGGCAAGGATTACCCAGAGGTATGGGGTCCCCAGCTTGCGGACATATTTGCTAGAGGCGAGCATAGCGAGGACTTGGAGCTCGACGCAGCTATTAAAAAGACTGGCCATGACATCAAGGACGTCAAGGGTGTCATTATTGGGCATTTGCACTTGGATCATGCAGGTGGACTGGAGTATTTCAGAGGTACTGATGTGCCTATTTATGTGCATGAGATTGAACTCAAAAATGCATTCTACAGCGTGGCCACCAAGGTAGACATTGGTATGTACACCATTGAACATCCGTTACATCAAACTGACAAGCTCTGCAGGAGTCTACCTACCTACCTATCTCCAGTTCGACCTAAACTGGAAACCTCTCTACGGCGACAGCATCCTCATCGCACGCGGTATCACGCTTCACTTATGCCCCGGTCATACTCCAGGACTCTGCATCATGCAGGTCAACTTGAAAGAAAGCGGTACTTGGATCTTTACCTCGGATTTGTATATTGTGCAGGAGAATTATGATAATCTTAGCACGCAGGGTTGGTTGACGAGAGATCATGCTGCTTGGTCTCAGTCTAATCAGCTGGTGCACATGTTGCAGAAGGCGACGGCGGCGAAAGTCATTCTTGGTCATGATCGAAATGTTTTGATGCGTCATAAGCTTGCTCCGAACTATTATGAGTAGATGATGGTTGTGTTTGGTGGTGGACGATGGCGTTTTTAGGCGCTGGAATATGAGAAAGCTCGGTGTTTCTATAGTCGTTTAATATCTGCATGAGACGTCAAGGTTTGTAGTCACAGAGTGGTCTAGTCATTCCCTCAATGAGACAAATTCGTTATATACGCCAATTATTATTAGTATTATTGTGTGTACAGCCATTCTAAAAGTAAGCTGCTCTGAGGTACTAGTCTTTAATATGTACATCAACAACGTCCAGCCACATCAGCGATCTCAAGCAGCCTGACAGTCCTGGCACTCATAACAATCCAGATCACTCCACCAGAAAGAATAAGGAACGTCGATGTCAATACCCTCAGTACCAAGCTTGTAAGTCGACAAAGCACAGCTAACGCGAGTTGGGTCGCTGTTATCAAGACCAAAGGCCTCGCAGTAACCCTGCTCGCGACATAGAAGGGCACAATCCTCCATGGTGGTCTGGCGTGCGTTTTCTTGGACACCGCGTCCCCACCAGCCGCCCTTCTTGACACCGAAGGCGTTACAGGTTCGTTGGACCGGGGGCTCAACGTCATTGTCGCTCTGGGGCCAGTGGTCTAAGATACCGGGGAGGGAGACGGATTGGGTGGGCAGGTTGTCTAGTTTTTGGCAGAAGCCGGGAGGTGCGATGCCGTTGGGGCAGGTCATCATGGTAGCTGTGGAGCTGGCAGATTCTGTGGTGGTGGTGGGGGGCTGCTGAGCTGCTGAAGAGGAGGAAGAAGTAGTAGTCTCAGCGGCTTGAGTAGTTCTTGTGTTGAAGGTAGTAGATGTATCAGTGACAGCCTTGTTCGGAGCCCGACACGTCATCTCAGGAACAACAACATTGTCATTAGTGAGGAGACCGTAAGTGGCGAAACCCATGTTCTGTCCACAAGCCCAGCAGCCGATATCAGAGAAATAATCCCTACCGCCCTCTTCCGTAATCTCATCGACAGTACCAGCATACAGCTTACAGTTCCTTTGAGACAACAGATTGATGTAAAAGTAGGACTGACAATCAGCATACATGGCACACATGTCTCTGCACTGATCACCACCACCGCAAGGCTGAACAGTAAGAGTCGCGAATTCCTGAGCACAAGACTTGAGCGTTCCCTTGCGACGAACACAGCCCTTGTTAGGAGTGTCGCCCATCTTGTTGATACAGATACTATCATCTGGGAAGCTAGGACAGGGTATGGGGATAATACAGCTGCGGTCATAAGAGTAGAACTGGGCACCTGTGTTGCCAACAGGTACGTCGCTCAAGACTGAAGCGATGAGGCGACATTCGTTGGCACAGTTGTTGCCGTAGCTCCACTCAAAGGACTTGCAGTTCTCATCGGCGAGACAGAGCGCGGCGCAATCTTCTTTTTGGTAGTTGCTGCTTGTGAAGCGACTATATGCTCCGGCGCTGTTGTAAGGCTGCATACCGCATCCGCGACCGGCGATGGAGGATGTACCGACGTTGGCGCAGACGCGACTGACGGGACCATCAGGCTTGATTGTCGAGGATTGACGAGGAGAAGAGCCGCCGTTTGATGTAGTGGCACTTGTGGCAGCTGAACCAGTGTTCGTCTGCTTCTCGGTGCTTGATGTAGTAGTCTGGGCACCGGGAGTTTGAGTGCCAGGGGTCTGAGTACCAGGCTGGGTAGTAGCTTGGGTGTTGCCTCCAACGGAGGTCTGGCTATCGACCGGACCGGGAGTGTTATTGTCTGTAGGGACAGTGTGAGGGCTACCAGTGACTGGTGTATGATAGCCAGTGGATTGGGTGTTGGGACCGCCTGTATTGTGCGTAGCAGAGTTGAATGCCGCATCAGAGCTCTCAGTATGTGTTGGAATGATGGGAGGCACGGAGGTAGTTCCAACCTTGCCAGACGTAGTCGTCTGAATAGCGGAAGATGAAGTAGTAGTGAAGCCAGAGACATCCCCGTCACCAAGGTCAAGAGGATGGTCATCAATAGTCGCAGGCGTAACCTGGTTAGACATGAAAAGAGAATCAACATAAACCTGAGCAGACCCTCCAACGAAACAGTTCATAGAAATAGACAGCGGCGCAGAGCGCTGAGCAGCAGTGACTTGCTCAAGAGCCATACCCCACTGCACACTCGTCCCAAAGCTAATGATCCAAGTCTGGAAGAACGTCTGGCTACCAAGCGAAGCAGCCAATTGGCAGAAATTCAGCGAAGGCGCAGTGACAACGAGGTAGAAGAAGCGAACGGTGTAAGGTCTAGTCAAGCTTAGTTGATCAAGCGACTGCGCAACACCAGCAAAGCTTCCAAGATCTCGCTTCTTATCACCACTAGCCTGCAGGGAAAGACAGCCTGAGTCTTTACTTCCGTCACCCTTGTAGCCTGGTCCAATAACGATGGTTGCATCGCCGTCGGTTGTGAAGCCTGGGACGCCGCCTTCCGGGGGAGCGATGGAGAAACCGCCGCCGTCGATGACGCTCTTGATGACAATTGATCCGGCGGTTTCTGAAGCAGCTGCTGACGTCGCGGTGTCGGAGGGAATGAGATCGGTTGAAGCGGAGCTCTGAGGGCGAGGTTTGCAGTGGCTTGCAGCAAGGATATCAAGGGCGCCGCTAAGGGCTAAAACCGCGAGGGCTACGACGGAGCGCATCGTGAAGAGCGTGTAGGGAAGATGAAAGAGTGGCTGTGAGGACGAACACTCACGAATGATGCAGATACTGAAGAAAGAGAAAACAACATGGGACCAGTCTTGTTAAATACGGCTACGATAATTCCTCCATCGTCCGTTGCACGGTGATGCGCTTTGCCCCTGACTTGTGAGCGGACAAACGATAGTTGCGTATAGCTTTGTAATAGATCCATTGTGTCGGGTCTTAGGTCGTTATTCAGCTCAGCCATGAAACCCATTCGAGGATAGCGGCCGATTGAAAAAAGGGCCTGGATTGGAGATTTATGCTTAATGGAGTGTAGCGTCAGGGACTGTGGCTGTCATTTTTCAACGCGTTTCCAATTGTGGAGTACGATTTTTCACCAACGAAGATATCAATCTACAATAACAAGATGTGGTGACAATACTTTAGCTTGAATACATATAAGGTCTCTGCTGATCCGTTCCTTGACGTTATCTAGTGACTTACAAAGTTGCAATTCTTGACGCATTTCATATCGATAAGTATCGAATGCTGACATGCCTTTTTTGCACAGGCGATATCGTATTGATCCACTCCCGAAAATCTAGAACTTTCAAGTGTCGCGCTTGGTCAAATAGCGTCATCAATAACTCCCCCATTCTACCACTGGGCTGAACGAGACCCCTGAGAATAAGAGAAAGTTCCAGTCATCGGTAATGGCATTTTTTAGGCACATGGTCCCGCGTCCGGAACCAACCGAGCACGTGAGTGACCCGACCAAAATAACGTTACAGTTAAGGTTAGGATTCTCTTTTTCGGCTGCAATACCCTAGGGCTGGACGTGGACTGCGAAAGATATACTTTGGTGCGCAGCTCTCAAACTTTGATATGCACGAGGTGATTACGTTGAGTGCCAGATGGTGGATACTGAGTTTGCACAATCAAAGCTTCAAAGTTCTAGGGCTGGCGTCATTTGTCTGGCAAAAACGATTGCCCGGAACTTTACAAGATTTGCAGGCCAATGATTGGAGGTCTCTGGCCATGTCACGAAAGTAATCTTCAAGAAAATCAGATATGGAACTCAAAGAAAAAAAATATATAAAACCAGTCCAAGACCTCTCAAAATCACTTGGCCAAGTCATCATGACTCCTCCACTTTTCCATCTCTCACGTAAAAAAGCACCCAGGCGAACCTTATTTCCTAAGAAGCATCCAAAAGCACACAGGCAAACGCAGTTACGGGAACTCTTATTTCCCAAGAAGCATCATCCAAAACCACCACCGAAAATGGAAGATCTTCTCTTGGACGTCGAAGTCATCAACACAATCCGAGGCGTAAAGTCCCTCGCCGACGGCATCGCAGTTCTAAACGCCTCCCACAGAAACGATTCCCCACTCCTCTACATCGACATCGACCCCCAAAGTCTCGGCCCAAACGGCGAACTCAACCTCTTGACCATAATGCTCTGCCACGGGCCCGGATATCAACGCCGTCTATACCTCGTTGACGTTCACCGTCTCGCAAACCAGGCTTTTTCTAGTAGAGGATACTACGGCGCTAGTCTGCGAAGTATCCTCGACTCTTCATCTTACCAAAAAGTCTTGTTTGATGTTGGTCATCATTCACATATTTTGTATAATCAGTATGGGATCAAGTTGCAGGTGGTGAGTGACTTGCAACTCATGGAGAATGCTAGTCGGTGCAATAGAGAGAATTTGCAGAGTTTTGAACCGCTGGTGAATAGTTTACTTGTTCACGGGCGGAATCGGAGGAGATGGTTGGTTGATAAGTTCAACGGAGAGTGGTCGTACAAGAATTGCGCTGGGGCACCGCATCAAGTCTTTCAGGAACTTCCGCTTGCAACGTACACTCGACTATACTGCTGTCGGAATATTCGGTTCATGCCAGAGTTGTACGATAAGATACGGCGTGCGATGCCGGGAAATATGGACCTGGTCGCGGAGGTGGCGAAGAGTAGGGTTGAGGAGAGTCAGGGGGATGGGTACGATCCTTCTGTGGGTGAACGGCTGAGAAGTCCTTGGACTGATGAGCAATATGAGGAGCTTGAGCGGAATATGGGTCATGCGTTCATCTATTTGACATTGGGTAGTTATGTTTAATGAGAAGGGGAAACTGGAACCACGAAGCAGCCTGTCGGTCGTGGCTGAAATGGTTAAGCCTTATACGAGTGCCTAGGTAACAGGCCAACACTTGTTTATGGTATTCTCACGACTATTCTACCGGTGATCTCCTGCCGTTTCAAGCCCTCAATAACATCTCCCACTTGCTCAAAGTCTAGAACCATTACCTTCGGAACTATCGTTCCTTCAAGGGTATGCTGCAAGAGTTCCTTCATCTGCTCTTCCGTACCAACCGCGACACCAGTTACAGTCAGGGCTACATATCAAGTCAGCAATCAACCCTATATGATAAAGAAAAAAAAGTACTTACATCTTGCGGAACATATTGTTGCAGAGAGGGGGATGTTGAAGTCGTTTCTTGGCAGACCAATCGTGACGATGATGCCCATATTTCGTACCAGACTCGGTGCTTGGATGAAGGCTTCTTCAGAGCCTGTCACCACCAGAACAGCTGATGCTCCCTCTCCCGTTATCTCCCTAACTCTCTCCTCTACATTCTCAGATGCAAAATCGATAAAGTGCTCAGCGCCACTGTCCAAACTCAACTTCCGCCTCGGTTCTCCAGTATCAACAGCAATAACCCGCAAACCGTTCAACCTACTAGCGATCTGAACACCCAAATGTCCAAGCCCCCCACCAGACCCAGAAATAACAACCCAATCACCCTTATCAGCATATCCGTTCAGCTTCGACATAGCACCAGCCATCGTCAGTCCAGCACAAAGTAAAGGCGCAGCAACTTCACCAGCAAGACCGTCTGGAATCTCAGTGACGTATCTCGCATCTGCGATCATGTACCACTGCAGAGTACCGGGAACGTGTTTTCCCGTGTTGAGCTGTTTGGGACAGTTATTGGCATAGCCTTTTTTGCAAATGGTGCATGTCCCGCAGGCGCTGTAGAGCCATTTCACGCCGACTCGCTTGCTGAGCAGGCTTGCATCAACGTCTTTGCCGAGTTTGACGACTTTTCCTACGCCTTCGTGGCCGACTATGGAGTTATAGGGACCCCATCCTGATAATGCACGGACTTCTGAGCCGCTGCTTGAGTTAGTTCATGTGTCTCATGGGGATGGGTATGCTTACCAAAGACCAGTAAATTCAAGCCTTACAAGAATCTCATTTTCCCCAGGGTCACCAACCGGTAGATCCGATTGGAATATGATTCGGGCGTCATCTCCAGGGTTCTCGATCAAAGCTGCTTTTTGGGTGGATGGGATTGAATAGCTCATGGTGAAGATGACGATGAGCGGGAGGTTCGCTGGGCTTGAGCGGGGCTTAAGTGCCACTGTAAACGTTTATCGCAGGGCGCGGGGCTGCAGATTTAGTGGGTTTAGTAGCCGAACTAAAGTGCCGTTCCGTGAAGCTTGCCGATGCACATGCCGAACCCGGATCAATGTTTCTACGAGGAATGGATACAGATCTGTAGATTCAAGTCAAGAAATACATCACGAAGTTTACAAAGATGATCATGCAGATGATGCTTTGACTAATAGTAGTAGTGGTCTGTTTCTTGTGACTGTACCTTGAACTACAGCTCCTAAGTATGTCCAGCAATAGGCTTGGCCTGATACAACTCCTCCAAATACTTAACCTCCTCATCACTCAACGTCTTCCCCCTCGCCCCAATAGCCTGCTCAATCCTCTCAACACTACTAAACCCAATAATCGGACTCGTAACCCTCTGATTAATCCACGCCAACGCAACATGCGCCATAGGCCACTCATGCTTCTCCGCAAGCTCAACAACCCTCCCAATAATCCTCTGATCTACCTCCGACAACTCCCCAGACCCTTCCTTCTCCTCCCTACTCCTCTCCGTAGCTCCAAACTGCGCAGGCGGCCGCGCAAGATGTCCTCTACAAAGCGGCGCCCACGGAATTATCCCCACGCCAGTATCATTACAGAACCGAATCATCTCGCGCTCTTCCTCGCGGTATAGAAGATTGTAGTGGTTCTGCATGCTGATGAATTTGGTCCAGTTGTTTTTTTCAGCGACGAACTGCATGCGTGCGAATTGGGTCGCCCACATGCTGCTTGCGCCGATGTAGCGCACTTTTCCAGATTGCACTAGATCGTGCAGTGCTTTCATCGTTTCTTCGAGGGGCGTGTCGTCGTCGAAGCGGTGGATTTGTAAGAGATCGATGTAGTCTGTATCAAGACGCGCGAGGGATGCGTTGACTTGGTTGAAGATTGCGGTGCGGGAGAGACCGTATTGGTTTTGGTAGTCTTTTGAGATGGCGAATTCGTCTTTGAAGTTGATGTGGCGAGCGCCTTACACTATCAGTATATGTGCGTGGGTGAGATTGAGGGGGGATGGAGATTACCTGGTTCTTCGCCTACGCCCCAGCGGCATTTACTGAGGATTACGACCTTGTGGCGGGGAATGTTGAATTTCTTCAACGCTTTGCCGACGATTTCCTCTGACGCGCCATTGCTGTAAGTATTCGCCGTGTCCCAGGTGTTCAAACCGCGATCATAAGCAGCTTTAAGAAGTTCAAGGGCCTAAAAAAATCAGCGACATGTCTCTACTACAAAATAGTGCCATACCTCATCTTCCCCAATAACCCAAGGAAGAACCCTCTTATCACCAAAGCTCATGCATCCAAACACAGGGACTGAAATGCGCAGACCTGATTTACCCAGATTGCGATACTCGCATTTCGAAGCCTCGACGGACTGCTTTAGATGAGGGGGGAGTTCTTTTGCTGACATTGTTGAGGTGAAGAGTGAAGAAAAGAGGTTGGGATTAAGAGGGGAATAAGGGAGTATTAATGAGGTGAGATTGGGCGGGATAGGCGGATAAATAGAGAACAATAATGTCATCATTATGTTGCGTGCTTTGGTACCCCGCTGCTGATGTTTACTTTATCGGTGTTTGGTTACATTCAATTCGTAGATGTGCTTATCTTGTGCATGAAGCTATTCCCAGTCTGTACACATCGCTTAGCCTCCATATTCTCCATTACAACACTGATCAACACCATCATTTCTGACGTATAACTCAATTAACGTTGCCGACATCAATTAATCTCCAGTGTATATTCTGCTCGAACTTCATCACAACATTCCACCATCAAATCACAAAGAAAGGATGACGGCCTCACCCCAAGATTGGCCCTCTCGCTTCAGCTAAGCCAATTACACTTCCAATAGCTCCTTGGCTAGCTTTGGCTCCGGCGTGTCGACCCTCAAACCGCTTAGCTCACACCGTTCTAGCGTCTGCCAAACCAGTCAAATCTTTGCGGGGATTGATCTCCATTCTGTGGGGAAGAGCGTCGGCAAATGCCATCGGATCCCGGGGGGGCAGCTGACGTCTTGCTTTTCAATCCGAGGATTGCGAGTTGACAACTTTGATCCAGCATCATCACCACCTACAACGACCTCCTTTTGCTACCTCAATTTTACGATTATTTGGGGACACGGGAGGAAAAATGCAATCGACAAAAACTATGAGAAAACGAGTCTCGAGAGCTTGTAATCTATGTCGGGCCAGAAAAGTGCGGTGCATCATTGAGAATCCGGCCGGTCCCTGTGTCAATTGCAGACACAATGACAAAGTCTGCACATTCAAGCGCCGCCACGGAATAATGTCCGTCCCATCCCCTCCCTTACCACTTCTTTTCTAACTAAATCACCAGATCAACGACTCCCTCTCTACGACCAAACGAACCCCCGACGCCGCGATCAGTCGAATCAACCACCACGACATCCGAACCCCGAAACATCCTCCCCGCGCCTACGACAATCTCCCAACAATCACAACAGCAACAGCCAAATTTCGCTGCTGGATCGCCGACGCATCCCGACTACTCATTTCTTCAGGTTCCTGATACAAAAGATCTTCTCCCGCAGGATTTAGCATTCCTCGTTAGTCAAGGATGTTTTGTGGTCCCGCAGCGCGCGGCGCTGGATGATTTTCTAAGACAGTATTTTCTGCATGTGCATCCGATGCTTCCGATTCTGAATGAGAAGGATTTCTGGCTTTCGTATAATTCGGTTGATAATGATGTCGAGTATGAGATGCCGATGTTGGTGCTGCAGGGAATATTGTTTATTTCGTCTGGGGTAAGAGATTCAATTGAAACATGGGATTGCAGCTGACGGGGAAAGTTTGTTTCGTCGGATACGATCAAGATGTTAGGCTTTGAGGATGTACATCAAGCCAAACTTGCATTTTATCGTCGCTCAAAGGTACGCCCTCCTCCCTGGATATGTATAGAACGTGGCTAATGAATACAGCTCCTCTATGACTTCAGCGTCGAAAAGTCCTGCATCGCCATCGCCCAAGCCTCCCTCCTCCTCGCACACACACACCTCATCCCCCGCTGCATAGCAGGCAACAAGCCCCTCGGCTCAATCTGGCTCGGCATCGCAATATCCTACGCCCGCGTCTCCAAAGCACACTGCTACTCATCCCTCCGTCCCAACAAAGACACCGAAGTAGCCAAGGTGCAAAAACTGCGCAACACGCTCAAGCGCCTCTGGTGGTGCTGCATCATCTGCGACCGCCTCCTCCCGCTAACATCCCGCCAGAGCATAAAGATCACACCATCCAATTTCAGCTTCTCATGCTCAAAGTTGGGAAGTGCGGATTTATGCGATGAGCTTTATAATTCTGATGTTTATGATTCTACGACCAAGACGTTGCATGCCGAGTTGCTTTCGAGGCTGGTGGATCTTTGTGTGGTGCTGACGGATGTTTTGACGATTACGAGTGTGTTGTATAATAATCCGAGTTGGATGCTTTCGGGGAGGATGGAGGTTGGGAAGGATGCGAGTTTGTGTCAAATGGAGCTTTGTCGGTGGTATAGTTCGTGGAGTGAGACTAAGACGACGTTGGATGAGAGGATGGCGGAGGAGATTTCGCCGTCTTCGTCGATCATCTTGTTCAAGAATCTCATCGAGATGTATTATCAGTGAGTATCGATGGCAAGATATGGATTATATATACTAACCTTAACAGCTCAGCGAGACTTTCGGTCTGTCACTACAGCATCCTTCGATCAAGTTTGTTACCGCCATCACAATCCGATACCCAACTTCGACGACAAAGCGAAGATCTCCAAGGTTCAGCATCACGCGTGACAGAATGTCTTCTCGAATTCGACCGTCTAGGGCTATCACGCTGGCTCCCAATGACAGCGTAGGTCTAGTAACCCCAGTAATCTCAACTCATCGCTAACAGTCCCAGCATCGGATGCACAGCATTCCCACTAGCCCTCCAGATGATCGACGTCGAACTTCTCCGCCCCAAGAAACCATCTTCACCAGAAGAAGGCGTCAAACTCACCGAAAAAGAACAACACGTTGAAAATATCCTCAAACAAATGAAGAGCTATAAGAAGAAATACTACATCACAGACTGGGTTATGCGAGCTATTCGACATGTCGTTGAACTAGCCAGACAACGATCACCTGCGCCGATGTCTAATGACGACGACTCTTCACCGAGTAGTTGTCTTGACATGCTCAAAACGCGACCGAGTTATTACCTTCGACTCGTCATGACGCTCGATATGAGTATTAGCAACGGCAGACTCCCAGACGAATGCGATTTTCCCCCATCTCTACGAAAAGCAGGTCGTGGGTTGAGCTCCAGATCTCAAGCTACGTCCATGCCAACCGTGGACGAACAATCAATGAAGCGTTTCTCTGCTATGAACAAACATCTCATCCCCAACAATCTAACAGACTTTATGGACCACAACAATCTCCTCTCCAACAACACACAAACCCAAGATTTACGAAATATCGACCAAGAAGCCTTCTTCAACAATAAACAGCCCTTTCCCGCTGATTTAACAGCAGCGTTATGCGAGATCACGAATATTCCACCGCTGGATTTTAGCGATATGTCTTTGATGGATTCAACGCATTTTAATGATTTTGGCGGCGTTCCGTTTTGGCCTTATGATTTATTGGGGTCTCCGCCTGATCAGGCAGGGGGACAGGTGGAGGAGGTTGGGGTGGGTGATATGTTTACGGGACTGATGGGCGACATGAATGATAAGACTTATGATGGGAATGGAAAGGAGAGTGGAACAAATGATATGGTTATGGATTCTTTTTGAGCAGGCATGTATTATACTGGGATGGGCTATAAAAGTACTTGATTTCCTCAACTGACAGGATTCTCTTCTTAATTGTTGTCTCAGATTCACTATGTGTCTACCACTTGACCAACTCCTGAACCTTGACAGGCAAACCGCTCTTCATACTATGATTCGCCCCAACACCCACCAGCACCGCATTCCCTCCATCCCTAATATTAGCAGCCCTCTTGAAATTATCAACCTCCCCTCCCAAAAGCACATCCTTCAGCAAAACAGGATCACCGCCTCCATGCCCCCCCTCCGTCTTCACAACATCCACAACATACGGCTTATCAAACAGCGGATACACCACAATCTTGGTCTGCTCAACTCCGCCCTGGATATACTTCTCATCTTCTCCCGACGCATCCTTCGTCACTGGATCGCCGAGGGGGTTGTACCCACTTTCAACGACGTTGACTTCGATACGGCCCTTGCTCCCGTTGAAGACACAGCGGTATCCTTCCCATGGGGCGTAGGCGTAGGTGTTGTATGTCATCACCGCGCGGTTCTTGTACTTGATTATCATGGAGAGGTTATCCTCGATGGTAATCCCCTCTGCGAAACAGTTCCTATCGCGGATGTAACCATCTTCATGCTCAGCGTCAAGATACAACTTCTTCATCCGTTCATTCTCATCAAGCTGAAACGCAAAGGGATCGTTCTTGGCATCCTCATTGTTCTTATACCGCTCACCAAGATTCTTCTCCCCACGTCGCTCAGCGTTTTCTTTACCGTAGAAACGAAGATCGCCAAGACAGTAAACAAGCTCAGGTTCAGTGTTGAGCCAGAAATGCACAAGGTCAAAGTGATGAATTGACTTGTGCATTTGAATACCGCCGCTGGTTTCTTTATGTCTATGCCAGCGACGCATGAAGTCTGCGCCGTGTGCACAGTCAAGGATCCAGTCCATGTGCACTGTTGAAATCTCGCCGACGACGCCGGACTCGATGAGTTCTCTGACTTTGGTGTGATGCGGCGCATACCGGTAGTTGAAAAGAACACGGACTTGTTTCCCCGTCTTCTTCTCTGCGTCGATCATAGCTTGGAGTTTATGCTCATCGATAGTCATTGGTTTTTCCGTGATGGCATCGCAGCCTAGCTCCATGGCTCGAATGCAGTAATGATGGTGGAACAGATCAATGGTCGTGACGATGACAACATCGGCTTTCTGCTCTTGAACCATTTTGTCAAAATCTGTGTCTTTGTAGGTCTGTACTTTTTCACCGCCGAGTTCGACGATATGATCATTTGCTACGTCCATGCGAGTCTGGTTCGTGTCGCAGATGCCAACAAGCTTAGCGACGTCTTTGAAGTCTTGGATGATAGCTTGGTAGTACATAGCCGAGCGAACGCCCATGCCAACAATGACATAGCGCTTGACCTGAGTAGTAGCCATGATGAAATGCAAAATGTTGTATGTATGAGTGACGATGAAGATGAACCCCTCATGGACAACAAGGTGTATAAATACCCCAAGAGGTAATTCGACGTCGGATTACTCAGAGTGAGATACCCCGCGTTGATTCGGGGGAGTATTTGCCGAACGAGGCGCGTTACAACATGTCAGCATATGAGAGGTGGAGAGGGTTGCTTGGCTGGAGTGCAGATCGGGCCTGATTTGGCCAGTTACATTGGAATATCAAGATTCGTGGCATTCATCGTTGGATGATTTGGGGGATATGTTTCCACTGTAATTTATGGTCGGTCGCTATTTTTGAGACCGAATTGGGATCAAAAGACTCACGATGTTGATCTACGATGGGTCTGAAATTGTTGGCGGGAAGAAGACCGATTTGCATGATGCGGAGATTGGTAAAGATGGATTTTCGGAGATACCTATGCTATGAAAACAGTGACGCAAACCCTAGAGCGTCCAATTTATTTAGAATACAAATACAAATTCATCGTTTACCAAATCCGTCATATCATCAAACGCATGATCCCCAACCGTCGCATCCCTCGCACTTTCAATATGCTGTCCCTCGGTCGCCTTGGACCTTCGAAGACGATCAGCTTCTTCAGGTGAATACAAGCTGTAGTCCACAATCACTGCATCCTTCCCCGCCATGACGCGACGACGGCTGTGATCCCGATTGAGGTATGTCAGATACGTGGTCGTAACAACGACAAGCCCTACAATTGCGATGTAGAGAAGTAGATTCCAGTATAAGCCTCTGTGATACTCGGGTGCTTCGGATGGTTTGTAGAGAAGAGGACCAATGATGTTTCCGAGTGATTGGCCGATGAAGAGGACAGATGAGTTGCATTTGCCTTTGGTGTCGCCGGCGGTGTTGGAGGATGACCATGAGTAGATCAGAGGAACTGTAAAGTCAGCGAGTGAAGCAGACGTAGTGGTAGAAGACGGACTTATTCCTGGGAAGACGGAGATCATGTAGTATCCGCCTAGCAGAGTATTCCTGCCATCAGGTGTATGCGGTGTCGAGAGCATGATCATACAGCCAATGATTGGAAACAGAGCCAGGAACGCAATGACTGGGCCTTTCTTATGATACTTTGTCGCGACATAAGAACCTCCAACTGTAGAGATGAACTGGACAACACCGAATGGGGCGTTGAAGAGAATGGCCTGGAAAGAATCGAAGCCAAAGAACTTGATGAGAAGAGGGCCAAAGGAGCCGACGCCACCAGAAGGTACTCTGTAGATCAGAATGTCAGCAAGTGATCCTGCGCGGGAGATCAAGTACGTACGAAATGCTGAAGATGAGAGAAAACCAGAGCCAAGTCTTCAAATCTCGCATAGTCTCCCAGAAATGGTCCCATCGCCATTGTCGCGACATGACACCAGTCTGATTCATCCTCAGTCGTTCAATAGCGATGAGTTTATCATGCTTATCGAGGAATTTGGCCTCCGCTGGCGAGTCGGGCATGTATGAGAACAGAACGGTGGAGAAGCAGACGGTGATGATTCCAAAGGCAACAAAGATGGTCTATCTCGTCAGTAAACCTCAGATTATAGAGAAGGCTCGCTTACCTGATATGGTTTCAGTCCAAACGGTAACTGCGCAAGCCACCACGTCGCCAAACTCCCAAACTAACCCCGTCAGTTCCATCCAATCCAATCCCAGTAGTAGGTCTTAACTTACAACACCAGTAAATCCATTCATAGCATACCAATACGACATTCTAAGCGGCTGCTCCCTCCTCCTCCAAAACATCTGCGTAATAGCCACAAAACTCGGCGCAATACTAGCCTCAAACGCACCCAGCCAGAAACGTGCAAAAAGTAAACTATGAAAGGTATGCGCCGCCGCCATGAATGTAAGTGTTAATCCCCAGAGTGTTACCATGCAGCTTGTGAATTTCCCAATGGGCAACTTGACGAGAAGCCACGCTAGCGGGAATTGAGCGATGAGCTGGGCGACGTAGACTATTGAGCTGAGCCATGAGAATTGATTTCCTTTTAGGTTCGTGTCTTCAATGAGTCCGAAGATGGAAGCATATGCGATGGTTGCTTTATCAAGACCTGAAGATGTTAATATTATTTCTTAATGGGTTTGTGAGATATTACCTTGGAGGAAATAAACTGCTAGCATTAGAGGTAGAACAACCATGTCGATACGCTTCAAAACGCGCGCATCGTCCTCGGGCGTGACTTTGATCCTTCGTTCAGGCGAAACACCAAGTCGCCTCATTAAATCAGCTGCTGCGCTTTCTGGGTGACTTCGCCCGCGCGCTTCTTCGCCGTTGACGAGATTCATTAGTGGGTGTTGGTCGTGGGAGGACGCGCCCGGGTCGGGGGATGTGGATCCTAGGCCTCGCGCGGACATTTTGGCGGAGTGAGAATCAATTGAGTGTTGAGGGAGGAGGGATGAGGGAGAGAGGACAGGTTTATGTTGAGATGGAGATCGATCCTGGGGTGCAAGGGATGGGAAAGGGATGATGACTGCTGATATTGGCCAATCATGGGGGTTGAGCTGGGATTTGAGACGGGTTAGATAAGCAGACGGTCGCGATAAGATCTAGGGTAGCTGGATTGGAAAAGTTCATGATTAAAGGCCTCGGGACGTGACAGCATAGATATCTTAAAATGTCATTTAAAATTAGAAAATGGAAACTCCTGGAGTGGTATAATTTTGTTAATTAAATAAGCTATATGAAGTCTATGACTTGTCGTGGCGCAGCTTAACTCTACTGCAGTAAGGTTTAGGTTTCAAAAGAGGCTTCAGCCTCTAGGCTATAAAGGTAAAGGACACTAATAAATATATATAGGTAA